>APFE030426960.1:8998-43985 GCA_000404065.3 Pinus taeda | reverse complement strand
GTAATCCGTCTATGAGAGAAGCTTATGTAAATTTTCATTCTTTTATTAATAAATTGCCTGTAGTAGCCATGTTGGCGCAAGCCGTGGACTGTTTCCCTCTCTGAGGGTTTTAACCACGTCAAAATATTGGTGTATTGATCTGTGATCTGTTTGTGAGCGGTGTCCTTCTGGTGTTCTGTCTGAGGAACTTACCCTGTAAATTCCTACATGTAAGACTATCAATTGAACACATACCGGAACCCATTGAAAGCCAGACCGCTAGACACATGCCAAAACTCCCTATCCCGGCCTTTGCGAGGAGATACATACAAACATTGATATACCAATAGACATAGATACATATATAGACTGACTTCGACTTGAACCGACCTGAAATGAACAAGACTGTCCCACAACAAACACTACGCACTATGGCAACCGAGCACACGACCTGAAACCGCAGAAGCGACCTCCAAAAAAGCAAGGAGACGATCTCAAGCATCCACGAAGGTGGATGGTTGCTCCTCAACAATTCTGCAACCATACTGATCGGACGCACTCGAATCTGTGTAAGGAGCATCATCCTTTGCTGGCTCGCTTAGTCCCGCCACCGCACCCGAGGCTTCCGCAGGCTGCAATCTTGGACATTGAACAGGAGAAGGTGGTCGTGGCTCCGTAGGGACCTCTGGAGAGGTTGCGTGTTCACACTTCTCAATCCGCATCGATACAAAATAAGTGGAATTATCCAGGGAGCATGGGAACCGAAAGCGAGTTGAGGGGTGAGAGCTGTGCGAGCACGCAGTTGCACGCCCTCGGCCTCTTCCTCTGCCTCGGCCCCGCCTTGCCCCATGGGAGCTGACTTCTTCAGAGGGGGAATCCAATGAGGGTGAGGAGCGCTGAGGGGAAGCTCTTCCTCTTGCGCCTCCCCTAGACCCCCCCTGCAACTATTGAGGCAGAGCTGTTCACGCGGCATTCTGGAGCGACGCTGCAAAAAAGGCTACACAGAAAACTAGTTTGGCCCTCGCCACAGTTCACAAAGAACCAATTGACCTTGTCCAGAGGCAGAATAATGCACAGAATCACGAAAGGCGACAAATAAGCCTTTGAAAAAACGCAGAGGGGCGGGGCGAAACTTACCACCGAGAACTGAACCGGAGACTCACCCTGAGCGCCAAGGGGGGCAATGCAAACATAGACTAGAACAAACTGTAGCTGGCAGACGAGAAAGCCAGGGCGCCCCAAGGAAGAGACCAAGGCCTTCTGAGCAGAGGGCCGAGGTCTGAACCTTAGCAACCGCTGCCAAGGCTCAATCATCAGCGTTAACGCGCAGGAGCAAATCATCCACAACCAAATGAAACAATGTACAGACCTCAGAGGCTGCCTACCCAGCAAAGGCTGGTTCTTAAAGACCCATGGATCGACATTCCAAACGTTGAACATTCCAACGCAGGCCGACTGCACGCAGAGCACCGAAGAGGCGAATCGAATGACAGAAATAGAGCAGCTAACGACAAGTTGCAGGCCCGTATTAAGTGTTGCATTGATTTTATCAGGACGGGGGTGGTAGGCCCGTAGATTTCCTCTACATCTGGCGGATCTGGGTTGCCACTTGCCCAGTGGGGAGGCCGCCCCCGCATTAATAACCCAATTAATCACCCACAGCCGGGGGAAGAGAACACTAACATTATTCGAGGAGGTGACTTTAATTTAATCCTCCACGCCAATGAGAAAAGGGGAGGCAGTTTTAAACTTGATCCATATAGAATACAGTCGGAAAATATCATGCAGGAGCATGATCTTATGGATGTTCCTCCAAAAAACCATATATACACCAGGAACAACCGCAAGATGGGTGTTGGTAACATCGTGGAGCGGTTAGACATAATTCTCATTAATATTACACTTCTCTCTGCTTTCTCCATCAGATATGCTAACAACCTAACGTGCTTTGCCTCCGACCACTTCCCAATAACTCTAACGCTGGAAAATCATAGGCCCCTTGGGCCCATCCCATTCAAATACAGTTCTCTCTGGAATGATATACCAGCAGTTGCAGGAATTGTTACAGCTCTTGGATCCAACACGTGGAAGGCTCTCCCGGTTTCATTTGGGAAACAAAACTGCGGAAAACAAAACAAGCCATAAAAGAATGGGCTAAAACAAAGTATCAAGAACCAAACAAGGTAAAAAAAGAAATTGAGAACAATCTGAAGAGTATTCAAAGAGAAATAGAGGAAAATGGCCTTTCCCAAGAGAACAAACAGTAGGAGAATGAACTCTACTTACAACTATACCGAGTTAACAGAGAAGAGGAAACAAAATGGAGGCTCAAGTCGAGACAATTATGGTTACAAGGGGGTGACAAGAACACAACCTTTTTTCACAAGCAAACAACAACCAGAAAGATAAGGAATAATGTAAGCTCCATCCTAGATGCTGAAGGTGATAGACAAAGAACTCAGGAAGCCATTCGAAGAGATGCTATAGATCACTATCGGGACCTGCTAACTGAAACAAAGGAAGCAGAGGATTATACATATTTATTGCAGCATCTCCCAACAGGGATAAGAAGGGTATGAATGACATTTTAAGCAAGGAGATAGATGAGGAGGAAATCGGGAGATCTATCTGGACTTTTCAACCTGATAAAGCCCCGGGACTAGATGGCTTTCCCATTTGCTTTTATCGAGCATTTTGGGGAATTATTAAAAAGGACTTGACAAAAATGCTCAATTGGATCCAACGAAAAGGCAAAATAGGAGGATATACCAATGCCACTCATCTAGCACTCATCCCCAAAGAAAACATGCCATCTTCCTTTGCTCGTTTCAGGCACTCTGTAACTCCTCCTATAAAATCTTGACAAAAATCATTGCTACTCGCCTAAAGCCTTTGCTCCCTTCCCTCATTTCCGAAAATCAAGGGGGATTCTTAGCCAACAGACAGATAACTGATTATATTTTACTTGTGCAAGAAGCCATCCACTCGATTCAAACCAGAAACGAGAAAGGGTTTATTCTCAAGCTTGATCTGGCCAATGTATTTGACAGAGTGAGACACTCCTTCCTCTTGGCAGCTTTGAAGAAGATAGGATTTGATGACCACTTTATCAACCTCATTCGAGCCTGCCTTTCAGGGCCTTGGATCTCCCCTCTTGTAAATGGTAGACCTGGAGAAGCTTTCCAATCCTCTAGAGGCCTCCGACAAGGTTGCCCTCTCTCTCCTTATCTCTTCATTCTAATAGCTGAATCCTTCAGCAGGGCATTGGACTTCAACCAGAGGGTTGGCTTAATCACAGGAATAAAATTTGGGAACGGGGTCAAGAACATTAATCATTCACAATTTTCCAATGACACCTTACTGATTGGAGGGGCCTCCACTACAATAGCTAAGCGCTTCAAAACTCTCCTTGAAAAATACATGAGCTACTCTGGCGGAATGGTAAATGATTTGAAAAGCTGCATATATGGCTGGAACACAACAGTACAGGTGGTCCACAATATCGCCAACATCTTTGGAGTCACATGTAAGTATGATTGGACTCACTTCTCTTACGTGGGCATGCCTGTAAGTGCTGGACCTTTGAGAGCAGAAGTCTGGTACACAATACTCGACAAAATGAAAAAAAAAGTACAACAGTGGGGGTCCATTTGGCTCAACCCAGTTGGTCACCTCATTCTTCTCAAGTCAAGTATATCTTCTCCCCCCTGAGATCATTTTTCTCTTCTTCAAGCTCCGACCTCCTTCCACAACAAAATGGAAATCGTCCTTCGCCAATTCCTATGGCAGGGGGGGAAAATGATAAAAATAAATTCAACTTGATTAAATGGAAGCAGGTGATCCAACACCAAGACCGAGGAGGTCTTGGAATTAGATCTCCTAAATTTCTCAATTTGGCCTTTGGAGGCAAAATTGTCTGGAGACTCATTACTAGACCCCCAGCATGGTGGAAAAAAGTTCTGGAAATTAAATATCTTAATTTTCCTAGACAGTAGCTTCTTGATCGAGATATTCCCAATAGAAACTCCTCCTACATTTTGGCGTATATGCAAGAGAGAAATTCCACTAATTGCTCAAAATACTTCTAAAATCCCCAAGGGAGGTGCAAGCATCAATATTGGAGCTGACAGAATCATGGGTCAGCGGCCAATAAACAGACATGGGGGAGTCCACCCTATCCTTTCCTTTTTTGAAAGAACGGGCATACAGTTCCTTGACCAAATCTCCCAATGGGATCCCCACACCCTTCTTTGGTTAGGTTGGGCCTCCCCAGCCATACCCAATGGCCTTAACGCAAGTCTTTTTGCCCTTCAATCCCATTTGCATAGTATATCCCCTGTAAAAAAGAATGATCTTGATGGGTTTTGTTGGGACCCATCCGGATCCTCTTACACCATCCAAGCTGCTCACTATTACATGTGCAACATCAACTTCCCCATGCCAAGTTGGAACCTCTAGGAGGTGGTTTGGAAATCCAAGGCAATTCCAAAAATTAAGTTTTTTCTCTGGACCCTCCTCAAAGGGAAAGTCCTCACAGCCGAAAATTTGCAAAAGAGGGGAATCAATGGCCCCTCTCGATGTCGTAACTGCTTAGTTGCTGAAGAATCAATGCATCATCTCTTTATTGAATCCCCTTTTTCCATCGACTGCTAGAGGAATTTATCTCATGACAATCAAATCCCATGGAACACCTAAAACACCATAGGAGAAATTCTTTACAAATGGAAAAAAAAACTACCCCTAGTAGCACAGGAAAAATAACACAGTGAAGAGAGTATGGGATATTCTTCCCCACAACATGCTATGGAATATCTAGCTGACATGAAATCAGAAGGTTTTTAAGGATAAGGATTCGACTGTTAGAAGTCTTTGTACCAAGGCAAGGAGTCTTTCCCTTGAGATCATCTCGTTTAAGAATCCGAGAAGTGTAAATGTCAGTGAACTCAGCATAGAAGAACGCATTTTCATTGGACACTTGTTAGACCAAAACACTAGCAATCAGAAGGGTATCGCTGCTAGCAACATAAACAACAATGTTTCTTCTAACTGGAAGATTAGGTTAAAAGAGGAAGAATTTGTAGGTTGGATTAAAAACATCAATAGGCATTATCTTTGTTTCGATGGGGCCTCAAAGTCGAATCCCGGGGTAGCAGGGGTGGGAGGAGCTATTTTTAATGCTAATGGGTATAAAATACTCTTATACGAGTGGGGTCTTGGCCACACTTCCAATAACAGAGCAAAAGCCTTGGCCCTTTACCAAGGTCTTATCCAACTTGGGAAGCTTGGTATAGACACAGTCACGATATTGGGAGACTCGGTGATAGTCGTCAGTGCAATGGTCCATAACAGGGATCTTCCTAATGCTCTCCTTCAGTAGATTATCAAATGGTGCCAAATCTTAGGACACACCATAAAAGATGTGCGCTATTATCATGTTTTGTGATCGCTCAATAAAATTGCTGACAGTCAAGCCAACAAAACCTATGCCAGACCATTGGGCTCCCTTATCTATAATGGCGTGGAATCATTTCAGCATATACCATGATGAAGAGACCTCCGGGATCCAATCAACACCTCAGCTCATCTGATATGATAGTTCGGTCAAAGATTGTCCTCATTTCGCCTGTGACTAAGATCCGCATAGGGATCTGGCAGCTCTTTGGAATCATCACTTCCTCACCTCTCGTCAGTGGACCAAATATCCTTCTACCTCTCGGCCATCCCTTCTCTGTGCTTCCGAATTGCTCTCCTGATTCTCCTTATCTCTTTTCGGTTCTCCCCCCATGCTCTTCAATCTCCATCTTGAACTCTATCTATGCCCCTTTTCTCACCCCTATCCGCATCCTTTCTGTCCCCTGCTTCGCCTTTTCGATTTCACGCCATGCCTGCTTGCTTGTGAGCTCCCTGCAGCCCACCCTTCCTGTATCTCAAATGGCCTACCTATGTCAAGTCCGGGACCAGATAACTCTCCTGCCGCCCATCACTATGCATTATGGCAAATACACTCCCCCCGATTGCGATGATTGTATGCGGACCCGCTGCTGCATTACAATAAGACTTAACCTGTCATTGCATCCGTCGCAGATCGCAAGCTGAGAATTCATAGATCGCATCCGTCACAGGTTGCAAGCCACATCGCAGATCGCAGCCGTCGCAAATCGCAGATCGCAAGCCACATCGCAGATCGCAGCCGTCGCAGATCACAGATCACAAGCCACATCGCAGATCGCAAGCCACATCGCAGATCGCAGCCGTTGCAGATCACAGCCATCATAGATTGCAAGCCACATCGCAGATCACATCCATCGCAGATCATAGCCATCGTAGATTGCAGCAGTCGTAGATCGCAAGCAGAGCCCGAATAGCTAAGAGCCCAGCAAAGAAATTTGGACAGCAAGATGGACAGTCAGTAGATGATCATGGAGGCAAAGATTGAAAATCAAAGCAGGCTTATAAAAGAAAAATACGAGGCTGATATAAATCTGTTCCAGCGCAGGATTTCATCTTTACATGAACAGTTCAGACTACTTTCAAACAAATGCGTCCATGCTGAGGAGTCCATAGAGATACTAAGATACATGATGGAAAAGAAGAACACCATGCGTGGAGATGAAGAGGATCAGCCTGAACAGTCGATAGCGAGGCAAATGAGTCATATAGATATAGATTGAAAATGTTTTGCAAATGTTGTTTACTTTTGTTTCAGTTTGTAAGGGTTTATTTTAGTTTAAATTTCACCTCAAAGCCTAGAAGGCAGGAGCAAGGAGGTTTTTGTAACTGTAACTCCTACTCTCCTCATACTTCTTGGCATCGTATTATGTACCTCAGGGGAATAGCCTTCTCCAGCCTTTTTTGAAATATAATATAGCAACCGATGATGTTAAAAAAAATATAAGGGTAAACACTATTTAGGCCTCAAAGGTAATGACATTAAGCCATACATTAATCTCAATCCTAATCATAAGGAAATAACTTCAATTTTAAGGAATAATTCAAATAAATTCCAAGAACCAGAACACACAAAAAGCAAATGCTTAGTTTAACAATCAAATTAAATATTTTTACAAATTTATTCATTAAAAGGATAAGGAAAAGAAATAATTACACAAGTAATTTCAAGAGTAAAAGTAATATTTAACAATAATTTTATATAGATATATTTTAAAAATTAAATAATAGTACAACTCAATAACTAGTGAAAATTCAAATAATTAAAGAAATAAAGAGGTTGAAAATTTAGTAAATATATTAACAAATTTATTTATTAAAAAGATAAGGAAATGAAATAATACGACAATTTCAAAAGTAAGTTAATAGGTACGTGCATATGATTTTGTCTAACTATTTTATGTTTTGAAGTTTTGATGAAATTAGGCAAAACAATTTTTTATTGTTTAAAATATATTTTTGAATGTATAAATAGATTTAGAGTTATGAAAAATTCCTTGATCACTAGGATTGTGGAGAGTTTACTTGTAATTCCAACAAACTTTTATGGAATTTTAAACAAATTCTACCAAAAAAAGATGCACAAAAAAAATTTGTTCTCCTTTCTATCTATATTTAATTTTTGCAAAAAAATATCGACTAATTATAATAAAGCTAGAAAAATCCCATAGATAAAAATTCACTGTTAATGTGCCTTGAGATACTTCAACCATTACCAAATTAAAAATTTCGTACTAAATATTAACTTGCGAGCTTTTAGCAATAGCCTAAAACTATAACGAGAACCAATAAGTTATAAACTAAAACCTGCTCGAAATAATCTCAACAAATTTCCAATGTCTCTGCGTCTTTTAAAAAAACCACATGAGCATTCAACAACCTACCCTTAATGATTTAGAAGAAGAGTGAAGAAATCTCTTCCTTCCACTAAATTATTTTACACCAACCCTAACTATTCTACTTGGACGTTTTAACTTTTATATTAAAATATTAAATTTAATATATAAAATTGTGGTATAGGTTAATTTAATTTATTATTATTACTTTTTAATGTTTTGAATATTTTTTTTTTTTTTTTTTTTTCTTTTTTTTTTCACTTAGGTTTTTAGAAATTTAATTGTCTGGAGAAAAAAATTTTATAATTAGTGGGAGAAATGTGTAATATTTTTATACTTAAACTTAATAATTAATGTGTAATCTCTTTTAAAAATAATATAAAATATTTTTTAAATTAAAAAATTTATGTATATTATGATAAAAATTAAAAATGAATATACATATTTGATTAGTTTTAATTAAAAGTATTATAAAAATATTATTATATTAAAATAAGTAAATATGGAAAAATATTTCATTGCGTTAGATATACATGATAGATTATACATTTTAAAATTTTTTTAATATAATATTTAAATAAACTACTTGAATATCCATGTTAAATGATTACGCAATAGGAGTATCTATTTTAGAATAGGCCTTCTAGAATTTTAATTTAATTACCATTAATTATTAGGTGAATGGTAGGTTTTAACCTCCATGAAATATGCCAATATTCATAGTAATATGCACAAATCAAAGGTTGATATTTATCTCTAAGTTAGTTAACCTCTTTTAATTAATTTATGTCATATTAATTAATTAAAGAAAATGTCATATCAACACATTTCATATTGAGAATTTGGTATTGATAAGCCATGGCATTGGCCAAAATTATGGAACAAAAACCATTTACAAGTTAAGAATTTCCATGTTAAAGTGAGCATGAATCTCCCTAGTTAAAAATATTGTTAAATGCCTTTTAAAATGTATATATGTTTAATTCATATATTAATTTATTTATTTTCGTATCAAAAGGAATCAACAAATTGGTTGATGTTATACTCACATGACATGGGGTTGATTCCAAGTGTTACCACTATAACCTATGTGTGCTTATGTATGCCACTACAAGCACATGTGAATTGGGGTGTTTGAACCTTGAACCTCCTTGAAAAAACCCTTCTTTTTCAAGGCCATCACTACTTGAGCTCTCTACAAGGCTCATATATTAATTCTTTTTATAATTAATAATAATAATAATTTATAATTTAGTTAATTTTTTATGATTTTTTTAATATGTACAATGTGAGATGTATTATAGGTTAAGTGTTTTGATGTTTATCATGGATTGATGCTTATGGGCATTTACCAACTATTTAATTTATATGGTTGTAGGGTGAAAGCATAGAGTTGGGTTACACTTTTTGGCAAAAGAGGGTGTGTTTGGGTGGAAAAAATAATAGGTTGATAAAGCTCTTTGGGCGCTAAAAAGGTAGCTCGAATCAGTGTTAAAAAATAACCGTTGATTGAGCTATAATGCTCAATCAAGCCCTTTTTTTAATATATACTACTACTGCGATCTGCTGAAGCTATTTGTACATAACGTCTCGATTGAGACTTTGAGAGTAGCTCCACTGAGAGTATTGGAGCTCCATTGAGCAATGAAGCTTTCAAATCAATCTGGGGAACCACCCCACCAACGTCGTAAAGGCTCGAATTAAGGTAGGTACTCTATCCTTTGTCTTTCTTATTTTTATTTTTTTTTGCAAATTGTAACAAATTAATTTAAAAAAAAACAACAACCATGTACAAAACCATAAAAAAAACAACCATACAAAAACCACAAAAAACAATTAATTAAAAAAACAACCATACAAAAACCACAAAAAAAAACCTTCCAAAAAGCTTAGAAAATTACAAAACCAACCAAGAAAATCATAAAAAAAAAAATCTTCAAAGCAACTTAGAAAACCACAAAACCAACCTACAAAACCATAAATACAAAACCTTCAAGACAACTTAGAAAACAATTGGAAACCACAAAAAAACTATAATTTAGGTTTTAAATTTGTTTCTTAATTGTTTTGTTTATTAAATGCATATTTTCTAATTTTGAATGGTAAAAACATTTTTTTTCCTAATTCTTTTAGGTTTTAAAGTTTTTTTTTAGGAATTTTGTGAAATAAATATTCATTTTTTATTTTATTTTATTTTATTTAAAATGCGTTTTAAATTTCTAGCAAATTTGACCAAAAATACACCCCCAAAAACTTCAAAACAGAAACTAGGAAATATAACCAAATAAATAAGTAAATTAGAGTTTTGAGATTTACACAATAAATATGGTTGCAACCTCTATTTATAAAATAAGAAATTTGTTTTATTTATTATTTTAATTTTAAACTAATTTATATTTTAAAATATTTTTAATAATAATTATAGTACCATTCTAGTTTAAAATATTAATCTTTATAATTAAATCTAAAAATGAAAATTTGGTTATATAATTAAAAACTATTTAACATACATAACATTTTATTTAACATTTTAAAACATAACATAAAAAATAATTAAATAATTAATAAAATAATATTACTTCCTCTTTTATTATATATATATATGACAAACTATAACTACAACTTCTATATATTATATTAAAACATAGTTCTTATAACTATTTAACATAATATGTAAACTATAACTAAATAGTTCATACATAATTATATAATAGTATTTAATAATATTATATAATATATATTTAGTCATATATTATATATATTAAGATAATTTTATAGTTTATTTATCATAACATAAAGTTATTTGACATTATTTATATATATATATATATAATATATATAATATATATATATATAATATATAATCTATATATATATATATAGTGTGACATGTACATTGTGCATAACTATAACATAATATAACATTAATATTAACATAGCATAATTATTTAAAACATTGTGTGTGTTTCAACAATGTATCATTCATAGATACATTAAATCCTTCGTGAAAAGTGCATTTGATCTAGTGAATAAAAGCATTTACACTCTCTTTTAATTTGTACCATATTGTTTCATTATTTAGTGTGTTGTACAAGAAACATTGCCTTCATGTGCTTGCACCTAGTATATGTCATGTGCCAAAGTCAAACATTAAGAACTTAAAGTTTATTGTAGTATTTGGTTGGCATGAAATTTTATTAATTTTGTAGATAAGTTTATTTCAATATTTTACATATATATTTACATATTTATGTGCTATGAATAAAATGCATTATTTAGAAATGAGAAAAAGTGTGTGGGAAGATTTGATCACTTCTTTCGATTGTGTTTAGATGGAACTCAATGTATTTTGGTTGATAAATTATCAAAAAATAGACTCTAAAGTTATGACTTTAGTTTAGATTATTTTGCTTGAGTTTAGAAATAATTTTTTTGTCAACATTTTTTTCTTGGATTAGTTTATATGTATTATATATAATATGTTGAGGCATTCCATATATGCGACCCAACTGTAGGCCATCATAGTGCAAGAGGTTTTGTTATACGTGGTTTGGCTCATGATAGATCATGTAGCCCACCGAGAGTTCATGTTCCCCTCATAGATCTTGCCTCCCACACTAGTCGGAGTGTCAAACACAGTGTTTTTGTCTCTGTTGATGACCATGCTACATCCAAAGGACTTTATTCGTCCATTTCAAGCACACCTCCTCCACTTTTAAATCCTCTTTAAACTTTATGTGTTTATGTATTGAAATTGTCTTTAATTTTTAAATTATCTTCAACTAATGAATTTGAATTTAATGTATATGTTTTTATTCTTATAGTTTGTTAATTATATATATGTTAAGTTATATTTATGATTTATAGACCCTCAACAGGTCAAAGCTGAAGATCAGAGTGCAACATCGATCCCTCTATGGGATGATGCTACATCTCATATCACATTAGAGGATGTTACAACCCTTCATACATGAATCACAATAGAGATAGAGAAGATCCATGCCAATTCACCGACTCATCTTGCATTGTCTTTGATGTTGAATAACATCAATAGGTTAATCGGGATATACCAGAGGTCGAGTCCACATAGCCACATATTACAGTACATATAAAGGATTAGGAGGCATGAGGTTAGAGGCCTATATTCTTTGGAGGTGGTGAAAGAGGCCACCAAGGACATTGATGTTCATGGGGAGTTTCTTGACATCCCTCCAGATCGCCCTGCTAGAGATAGAGGTCTGATTTCATTGAAATACTTTAGGAATTTTAATGCAACCCCTTTTGTCTATGATAGATTCTTTGGAGTTTGGGGCCAATTCATCCACCATAACTAGGTCGTCGTTTATTTTTCCAAGCATTTATATGCAGAGTTCGTGTTACATATGAGGCAGGATTACACTGATACCAAATCTCATTTTTATGGACTCGACATGTACCACCACCTCCGGGATTCTTTCCACTACCGTCTCAGAGCTCGGTATTACCAAAAGAGCTAGAGGAGTTGTCACAACTTACTGGTGAGACTAGGAGACTATTGCAGGTAACATGCAAACGTTATTGGCCAGTGTGTGTGTTGCATTAGATGGAGAGATTAGGATACCACCACCATTTCCTCATGACCTGCCAGTGCCCTTATATGATGATGCATTTCTCGCGAGTTTACCCTTTGACCAAATTTTGACACATGCATATATGTATCATTTTCCATTCATGAGACTTGGAGGGTGCAATGCATGCGTTACACAAAAAAGATACATATATATACAAAGCTTTTGACTCTTATTGTCAAATTATGAATAGTTATTTATATTAAAATTTCTAGTTCTGATTAGATTTCATTTATATCAATAAGTTCATAATGACATGTAGACACGCACCAGCTACATGGATGAGCTTATGAGGTTATCCAAGGGGGCAGTTGATCGCCTAGGCCATACTTGACTAGAGCATGTTTCCATGGATTCTTCTCCACCTTCACCTCCACCTTATATGTTCACTAATGTGGAGGAGAGTCAGTATGCACAATGACATGGAACAACAATTGAGGTAAACTTTTTTATTCCCAATATTTCAACATTTTTTTTTTAAGTTACATAAATATGCTAATTAATTTGTAGACTATTATAATTTGTCCTTACCATTGTGTACACATGCCCATATACAAAGTGATGTTGATACCATTGTTATGTGGAGACATGAGTGGTCGATGTTGGGTTTAGAGGCACTAATGATGTGGGTCCATCGATGCATGCCCAAATCATCAAACCACGGGTAGGGGAGTACCAAACCTAAATTCATGATCAGACCCCCATCCTATCTGACTTGCATTTCGACTCGACTGAGGTTAGTATATTCATGTATATGTAATAACAAATGTGGTTCAACATCATTTATTTGCATACTTATTATTTGTACAAATAATGGTCTAATTAGTTTGAATTTAAATATGTTATATTGCAATACTAGCCTATGGACACTTACTTTGCAGAGTAGAATTCACATAGGAGTTTTGGTGGTATTTAGAGTGTCATATTTTGTATATTTTTAGGCTCATTTCATAAGGCATATTCACATGTGTGATACATACTTTGTATATTTTCATGCTTAGACATCTTATCGATGTACATCATGGAAATTATTTTAGTTTATGGATGCTTATTATTTCAGGCTATGGATGTTCATGTGATATTTGTAATTTGTATAATATTTCATATGGATAATTTATTGATACATGTATTCACTCTTTTATTTTATGTATTTATATTAATCTTGTTTATGGATCATTAAATTTTGATGTTCATGGATATGTTAAATTTATTATTCTAATTTAATAATTTTTCTATATACTATATACGATAAATTTTGTTAGTAAAATATATGTTCAATTTTGATTCCAAGTTTCATAGAATAAGAAAATAAGTACAATCTTAAGTTATGATGCAAGTGACTTTGATAACATGTATGTTATTACAATTCAATTTTAAAAATAAATTATTTGAATTATAAAATCATATATTTATATATAAATTTTGTGACCCACCCATATACAATTGCATAGAAAACCTTTTTAAGTATTTCAATTAATTTCTTAGCTCAAGCTTCAATTAAAAGACACAAATATGACTTAAATAAGTTTTATTAAATTTTAATATTAACAGATGTCATGTAAACAACAAATAAGTTTTATTCAACGTTATTTATTTTGATATTATTTACAAGAGCTTAGTCATAACATGATATAAGTCAATCGTATTGAAATTTAATCTATAAGACAAACAACAATGTATGGCAACATTTCTATAATTTTATATAATGTTAACGACTTTCTTAAATTTACAAGTAGTAATCCAATTATTTCAATCAATTCCTTATGATGGAAATTTAAGTTTTATTCCATTTAAAAAAACTAAAATATGATTGAAATAAGTTATATATTCAATCTTAAAAGATGTGGAGATGTACAAGTTATAAATACAAGTTTTATTCGATTTTATTTTGTTTGAGGTTATCTACAAAATCTTAGTCATAATGCATGTTGTCAATAATTTTTTTGTGCTTACACTGAAATCAATGCACAATGTTAAACTAATTACCGTGAAATTAATGTACACCATATATCTAGTTACATCATTGATAAAAAATCAACATCTTTGCTCAAATCAATGCATCTAATGCAAGCAATCAAATAGGATGAAAAATCAACATCTACACTAAAATCAATGCATCTAATGCAAACAATCAAATAGGATTAGAAATCAATATTTACACTGAAATCAATGCATCTAATGCTGCAAGCAATCAAATAGGATTAGAAATTAAACATCTACACTGGAATCATCACATCTAGTGCTAGCAATCAAATAGGACTATGAATCAACATCTACACTAAAATCAATGCATCTAATACAAGTTCAATCAAACAAGATTATACATTAACATTTTTAATGAAATGAATGCATCTAATGTAAGCAATGCATCTAATGCAAGCTCAATCAAACAAGATTATACATTAACATTTTTAATGAAATGAATGCATCTAATGTAAGAAATGAAATAGATTTAGAAATCAACATCTACAAAAAAATATATGCATCTAATTTGCAAGAAATCAAATAGGATTAGAAATCAACATTTGTAATTGACATCAATGCATCTAGTGAAAGCAATGTTTTCCCCTTTCTCTCCCCCCTCCATCTACATCGATATCTCTCTCCATCTCTCCTTCTTTGTCTCTCTATCTCACCCCCCAGAAAACACATACACTCTCTCTTCATATCTATCTCTCTCTCTCTCCCTCCCTCTATCTCTCTTCTTTCCTCTCTGCCCCTTCCATCTATATCTCTATCTCCCCCCATCTCTCCTTCTTCATCTCTCTATATCACCCCGCAAACATACACATTGTTTCTCCATATCTATCTATATCTCCCTCCATCTCCCTCTCTCTCTCTCTTTGTTCCCCTTCTCTCCCTTTGTTTCCCCTTCTATCTCTCTTCCTTCCTACTCTCTTCTCTCCCTCTCTCTCTCTCCCTTGCCACCCCCCCTCTCTCTCCACCTTTATCTCTCTATATGTATTTCTTCTTACCTCCCTCTCTCTCCCTATTCAACTCCATCTCTCTCTCTCCCTCCCTCTCAAGCCGTCTTTCTCTTCATTTCTCTCCCATCTCCTTCTCAAGCCCTCTCTCTCTTTATTTCTCTCCCACCTCCCTCTATCTCTCTCCCATGTCACTCACTCTCTCTCTCTCTCTCTCTCTCGCTTTAGCCCGCAACTCTGTTGACTATTTCCCTCCCTCTCTGATTCTCTCTCCCCCTTCTCTCCATATCTCCTTCTTTGTCTTTGTATCTCACCCCAAACATACACACTCTCTCTCCATCTCTCCCTTGTCACTCCCCCCCTCTCTCTTTTACCCTTCTCTCCGATTCTCTCTCACTCTATATTTCAAAAAATTTAAAATACTTTGACAATCCGTCCATGAGGTCCGAGTGGAGATTACAAATCTCCACTGACATCATCTTGTAGCCGACTTCTTGCATCTACTATGTGGTCAATGAAAGGTAGGGAAAGTTTCTCTTAGGGATGGGAGCATTATATATAGATATATATTATTTTGATGACATACAACAATTTATTTATTTTATATAATACATACTTAAAATGCAAGATTTCAAATATGTGTCAAGTACATTCACCTGGAGGGAAGATAATTTTCCATGGAAATATTATCTAAAATTTTCCAAAATATTAAAGTTCTAGCTACCTCCATCAAAGATACATAATGCACTTCATGTATTCCAATTGAGACTGTTTAGGTTTTATTTCTTTAAAGGTAGCTTTAGGTTATGATTAATTCAAGATTTTAAAAATATTATATATTTTATTATGTTTAGATTTATAAATAAAAAAATAGTTAAATAAGATTAACATATTGAGTCAACTTGTATGACTCTTTTATGGCATTATATCAACCACATTTTATTAATATGATTATGCCAGGTATATATTATAATATTAAGAAATTTTATCCTATATTAAAGTCAATAATATTATATTAATTCCAAAAAATTAATAAATTTAATATTAACATTAAAATATATTTAATATTAACTTTATATATAATATATATATTCTAAGTTATGCTAATTTTATTAAGGTAAAAAAAGAGTATCATACACTTGGGACGAAGCCTATACTTATCTATGCCAGAGGAAAGGCATCAACTAGCAAAAAAACTAGATTTGAACTACCCAAAAGGGAAACCAGTTCTTAACCAAAGTGTTTCAAAAAATTATCTTGCTACCCACGTAGGGGAAACCGGCAAATTATCCAGTTTTGTGTCATTGTATCTGAGGAGACTAGAAAAATTAAACCCAACTGAAGAGCCTAAAATTTTAAGTTTTCCCCAAAAAAACACATTGAAAATAGAAACTAAAAAACGGAGTCCCAATGAACCTGAGACAAGTGGCATGCTCAGAGGCAGTCTACTAAGCAAGCGCATGGCACGTTGAGTGGCAGCAAGGTGGCAGACCAAGCGGTGAACACACGGCATCAAGGTGGCGGTTAGGGATGTGGCGACAATGGAGGGTGCTCCTCCACGATGAAGCATCTGTACTCGTCCATGTCACCACTTGCCAGCGGCGAAGTCTCCGTGTCGCTAGCCTGCAACTTCGACTATTCTTCCTTGATGAGGCAGTAGTATTCGTCTATTACCTAGTTCATTTGCAGAGCCTCTTTCACTTCCTTCCTTGCGCGTCTGGTCTGTTGCTCCTGGCTCTGCTCCTCTGCGCCCTGAAGACTCGTCTGAGCCAGTTCCAGCTTTGCTTTTGTTTGGCTGCTCCCCGTTGTGGTGCATCCACCACCAGCAATGTTCGAGAGCCCCATTGCTTTGGTGCTGCCAGCTCCCATTGCTCCTTGTTCCTTGTTTGTCATGAGTCGTCCTCCAACCTCAGAGTCTTGTGCCTTAGAATTTTGCTTTTCCTCGTGAAAGCTAATGGTGATGGTGGAAGTGATGAGGGGCTTGTTCAGGGCGAAGCGGAACGTGAATTGGGCATTCTGGGAATGCAGCTGAGGAGCGGGAGATGGGCTGGAAGTTGAGGGGAGGCTGCTACGAGGCGTAGCAGAGGCCACTGAGTGGAAGCAACCTCTTCCACTGCACGTATTTGGGTAACGACCGGTGTTCTGCTTAACCAGAGAGGAAGTAGTCTCCGAAGAGCGCTAGGAGCGACTCAGGCTCCCTCGATTCCCACCTCTACGACTGCGCATCCTGTGTCGCACCATGCTGTCTACAATTGGAGGTGAGTTTCGTTCAGAATTGGGCACAATGGGATGCAACGTCATAGTGGAGTTAGCAGACAATTCAACATAGGGATGAGCAACCAGGGCCGAAGGGATGATAAATTGAAAATTTAGGTTGTGGGTGAAGTGGATGCCCGAGTCAAAATCAATACAACAATAAAGATTACAACGTCTCCCAGTGGTTGTGCGAGAGCTGGGTGTCGTCACTGCATGAGGGGAGAGGCATTGCAGGGGCCGAGGTTGCAGGGGAGGATTAGCAGGGGCAGAGGTGGTATTTTCCCAAGAGTTCATGGTCACCTTGAGCTGAGGTTGATGGTAGTTAACAGAATGGTGGCAGCGCTCACTCGACGTGAATTTATGGCGATGGTTAATGCCATTTTTGGACCACTGTGCCGCCCTGCGGGAGGCCATGTGGTCTCGCCACACGCCAACCTAGTTGGCAGCCACCTCACCATCCTTCATTGTCACCCGCATCCAGGAATTATTTTTTATATATTAATATCATTTCATCATTTAATTTAATAATAATAATAATCTCTTAATATTAATATTGAATTATAGTGACATTTCCCCCGCCTTAAATTTGATCCCATTGTGTTGTGTTTAAGAAAATATCTAAATTAAAAAAATTTCAACTGGTTGTAAAATATTAAACCTATATTTTGGATCAATCATGTCAAATAAAATACAATAATGAAAAACTTAAAAAAATCACGCACTATTTTTCCTCTATTGTTGGTTCTATGTTGGTTTTTGTTCTTGATAATATTATTTATATTATATATATTTCACAATTTTAAATATAAAAGTATTCTCATTTCTAATTTTACTAAAACTTTAATTTAATATCTATGAGAATATTTTTAGTAGTCTTTAGAGAGTTTAGATATATCTCAAAAGTAATTAAAACCTTTTTCCTTTTAGCTTCTATTAAAAAATGTTATAAAATTAAAATAATATATTTTTATTGTGAAATAAGTTACTCTTTCTTAGGTATGTGGCATTGATAAGCCATGATATTGTAACAAAACCTATTTATAAGTTAATAATATCCATGGTAAAGTGGGGGTGAATATCCATGGTTAATAATCTTGTCATATTTTTATAAAATATTTTGATTGTGAAATAAGTTGTGATTTTTTGGCATGTGGTATTTATAAGCCATGGCATTAGCCCATGGTATTGAAACAAAGTATATTCAGAAGTTCATAATATCAATTGCAAAGTGGCAATGAATATCCATGGTTAAGAATCTTGTCATATTGTTATTAAATATTTTCATTGTAAAATAAGTTATGTTTTTTGGGCATGTGATATTGATAAGCCATGGTATTGTAACAAAGCCTATTTACCACTTAATAGTATTTATGGTAAAGTGGGTGCGAATTAAGAATATTTTCATATTGTTATAAAATATTTTGATTATGAAATAAATTATGTTTTTTTAGGCATGCGGTATTGATAAGTCATGGTATTGGCCTATTGTATTGTAACAAACCCTAGCTTTTACAAAGGGGTGAATAACTATGGTTAAGAATCTTGTCATACTGTTATAAAACATTTTGATTGTGAAATCAGTTATAGTTTTTGAGCATGTAGTATTGATGAGTCATAATATTGGCCCATTGTATTTTAACAAAACCTATTCACAAATTAATAAATAAATCAAAATATAACACATTGAATTTTATTAATTTCATTGCTTTAACTTTTATTATTAATTAAACTAAGATTTAAATATTTAAGTTAATCCCACTTTTACCTTTTTTTTTATTTTATTTAACCTACCCTTAAAATTATTAACATACTTATATTTTTTCTAACCTCCGGATTCCAATATACACAAATTTAACAACAAAACCCTAAAATATGATTGATATACTGTACAACCAATATTGAAACATGTGCAGTAGAGTACAGAAAATGAAGTGCAGTACAGTACAAAATGAAGTGCCAGGTTGTACGTATGGAAATATTTTAATGCGTAACGCAACGATCCGTACGGAAAGATACTCCAGTCGGCATTTAGCGTACGGAAGGAACTTCCCTACATGATATTCTACCACGTATACGCAGCCTTAGCGTAATCTTGACGTTTTTATATATATATTTTTTATTGATTGATTTGTTCTAAAATCTTTTTGGAGTGGCAATCTTTAATCTATTTAATATGTAATTAGCCTAATTATAATTTTTATTTTTTCTTATCATATTAAATTTATTTATTCCCCAATGTGGTGTGTATATAGTGCTTAATTATTGATGTATATAGGGTTTACTTTATGTTTAAATATGTGAATCAAATATACTAATTGTTTATTTATGGCTTTTATGTGTATGGTGAATGCATGTGTCTTCCATTTAATGTAATAAATGTCTTTTCATATTAAACTCAAGAAGGAAAGTGTGTGTTTGTGGAGTCTCGGAGTTATTATTGGCATGTAGGTTTTTGAACCTTCGTAGAAGATGGATGGTGGTGATGTGTAGGGATTGGGTCTTTCTCTGGAGGCGTTAGTTATGTTTGTTGTGTCTGTAGGAATCTCATTGATGAAAGGGTGTACTAGACAAAGAATGTTGGTCTCAGGATGTGTGCCTAGATATACACTTGCCATTTCCAGGTCTAAGGGTGTTATGAAAACCCTTCGCTTAACCTACGTCATTCTCCTCAGTACTTTCACTATAAATGCATGGGATCCGGTTCACGATGCTGTTGGTATGTTGTAAACTAGGGTGGTGGGGAGCAGGACTCCTCACCTTGTTGTCTATATTCCTCTAAGCTCAGATATTTGATAATGAGGGGTAATTTGTATCTTTGTGGTAGTAATTCTAGGTGTTCTTGGTGTTCTAAGGGAGACCTAAAATTGGTCCCACTATTTCCCATAGTTGTGAACATTTCACCACAGGGTCAATGTTTTTTATCCTATTCCTCCATAATATTGCTACGGGGCCAATGTTTTTTATCCTATTCCTCCATAATATTGCTACGGGGCCAATGTTCGAGTTGGTTGTGGTTCCACCCGCATCAACGCTCCATGGCATTGAATCTACAGACATTTCCATTAGCTTTCTTGTCTTGGTCTGTGGAGTATGGTACCTAGGAAACTTCTCAATTTGGTTTTAGGGCATATCCTTTCTTTCATAGCTTAAAAGTCAAAACCTCTTTTTGGGATAGTCAAATATTTGGGTTCTATCTCCGCTTTCAATACTTGTCCTATGGACGACTCCAACATTTAGTTGGTGGTATTGGACTAATGTTTTCTCAATCTACATTGTATTTGTTGTGGGTTTGTTAGGGTTACCTTCTTGTCTCTCATTACATATTGAAAACACAGGGTTTTAGTCAAGTTTATCTCAACCGTTTCAAAATTTTATATATGATACACAAGTTGTGGTTAATATTAGGTATTCCATGGATAACTTGGGGGATTATTGGGGAAGATATGTTGTTTCTTTGATTGATGTTTAAACACTCCACGAATTCCTATTTGGGTTATCAATATTGTCTTAGTGCAGTCTAGGTCTCAGTGCATTTTTCTTTTTTCTTTGTTCAATTTTTGTTCTTCTATGCAACTATGCCACCTTGACAAAGGATGAAAAGTCATAGAGGTGGTACTACTACTTCAACTTCTCATCGTCGAAGTTTATTTGGTTGGAATTCTATGACTATTACTTTGCCTCAGTGCTAATGGAGATCCATAGAGAGATTCTCCACTAAGAATCTAAGGAGATTGGGGATCGTCCCTACTTTTTAGATTCTAAGGGAAGTGTTGAGAATCTCAAATGGTTCCCGAACCCAGGAAATTTTAGGAAGTGGAGGTTACACTTTCTACATTCTATAACTATGCATCAACAGATGGATACACTTATATGTCTAGTTCTTCATGACAAACAAATGGACAACTATAAAACTTTTGCAGGGGAAGAGACATCAAGGGACTTCTTCGAAATGTGTGTTTCTACTTGGATGATATTGTTTCTTGTCTGTGTTGGGTGAAGAAATATGTCATCTCAGAATTTGATTATGAGGAGATAATATATATTCCTATGGTTGTTAATGACCCACCAATTCCTCAATCTCCATTTTCTCGTACTTCACCTTTGTCATCAGTCATTATATCAGATTGACATGGATATTATCGACTCAACGAGATGTCTATAGTTATTGAAGGAATTGCCAATGCTTATAAGGTTTTCTAAACTATTTTTGGACTATATTTAGATTGACATCGGTTTATTTTTGCAAATTTTTCATGTTGGTATACTCCTAGGATCTTTTAGGTGTTGTTGTTTTTACTGGATGGATCTTCTTAAGGGAGTGGTGACCTTGGTGGTTCAATAGAGTTGTTTATGTGACTGTCGGTGTGTCTGGTCTTAACATATGGCTTTTATTATGAGACTGTGGTGCATCGAGGGTCTCAATACAATAGTTGGCGTTGTTGGTCCAAATGAACCATTTTTTTATTGATATCCATGATAGGTGAAAATGGTTTTAGTGACAATGGTATAGTATCTAGTTGCTAACTTTTCTAAATATGTTTACTATTATCACCAAGTATGAGACTTGAGCTCCCAAATTAGTCACCTTGAATTTTTAATGACTCTTTGCTATCTACCTATAATTTTGTTATTATTAATAAAAACTCTTACACTGATTAAAAAAACAATTATACATTTAAAAACATATTTTAAATAACTAAAATTTATAATTTAAAAAAAATCACTCGTTAAATTGGAAAAAAATATATTGTGATGTATAGCACTACTATGAAATGAGTATTGTATGTTTTACTGCTAACGTTGGACTATTTTTTTCTGTAACGTTATATATAGCTTTATTAACCAATAGACATATGAAACTTTATTAATTTAATGATATTTTTATTGTTATTAAAATTATTGAAGATAATGTTTTATCCTTTTTGGGATCAGATTTTGCCTGAACTTAATTTGAAATTGAGAAATTTGCAATTTAAAGTGAGAAAATTGCAATTTTAAAGGGTTGGGTTTGTACAATTAGGATGTTTTAGTCTTTTGGTGTTTTTAAAAAGACTCAATATATATTTTTAATCAAAATACAATTTAAATGATCTAACATTGCAATTGGACAAATGTCACTAAATTCCAACAAAAACAAAAAATTGCCTTGTTAAACTGCACGTATTTTGTTACCCTGTTATTTGGACATTTTCTTCACTTAATTCATTATCTTACTGGAATGTTCACTTTGACGCGAGGCTGAAATTGCAATAATTATAAATTATAATTTTGAAAGATTTTGAATATACCCTATTCCAAATAAGAATTTGAGCAATGTAAAGAATGGTTTGTTTCTTGACTTCTTAAAAAAATTCTTAAATAATTTAGTTGATTTATCGCATGTCAAATTAGTATCCCTTATTATACCTGTCGAAAGTAGTAGGTATATAGCGATCAAAGTCGCTTTCCCTAGCATTACTTTCAATAAAAAATGATAATTTTAACATAAAGTTTTCTATTCATATTTTATAGACACTTTTATCAACCTATAAAATATTGACAAGTGTTTTCGTTGGCCAGCCATACCCATTGAAGCCTTTGGAGTCTTATTGCACGGAAAAACTCTCTTTTTCACATAAAGCTAGCATAAAGTTAAAACATAATTTCACGTGGTCGCTTGTCCCGAGTGGTTAGTGATGGCTGCTCATAGCCTCCCCGCCCAGGTTCGACTCACGGTGCATGAATCGCTGCTCCGCAACTATGTAACCAATTTTGCTTCGCTGCTCTGCAGCATGTTGTATCATCTCGCTTCTGCGAATATGTGTAAAAAAAAAAAAAAAAAAAAAAGATGAAGGTGACTAATGCTACCCTCGGTTAGCATTAGTTCATAACATTTTCTGTTAAATTAATTTGCATGGAAAAACTTTTTATCCAAAGTTGTCTCACGACCTTTCTAGGCAATTGTGTCACCCCGTTACCATTCAAGTGCCACTGCTTGTTGCAACCTGTCATTGACTTGCTGCCACCTCTCAACATTTGGTCACCTTTCACCAAACATAAACTCATTGTCCCAACCATTGTGTATGTGCGTCTTCTTAACCAATTTGCCAAGGTTAATGTAGTGGAGGTTGAAATTTTGTTGGATTGTCCATGAACATAGAGTAGGTGGAAAGAGAAACACTTGGTTTGAATCTGAAAAAATTTAACTTTGAATTTGCAAGTGGTGCAAGCCCTGGAGTGGGCACGAATGATGGAATTGAATTAGCAAACATCGAAAAGGTAAACAAGTGGGCAATTGAATCAACAAACAAGGAAAATGTAAACAAGTGAGCAGTAGGGATGAAAGTAGGGAAGCCTCATTGTTTTACCTGGTAATGTTCTGATTCCTTTTGCCATGTCAGAACATATCCTTCATAATTTTTCGAGTCCTCATTTTTCCCAATCTTAACTTTTTGGAGGATTTTATGGAATATTTATTTTTATATCTATGCAAGATAATTATATTTTTACGTGCCTGTTTTATAGCTTCACATTAGATTTTATATTTTTTCTGTTGTGGGTGCTCTAGTTGTCTCCAAAGGGAAGTCATTGGCGTAAGTGTTTTAATGCTTGTGTATTCAAAATGAGGTGGTTTTGTTGGTCTTAGAACTATGAAGAAAGCCCAACCTAGAGTTTTGCTACTACTATACAATTAGAGTTTCTGCTACTATTATACCATCACAGTTACCATAGGAAAAGCAGTTATACCTGGAAGTTGGAAGTCCATGGAGATACAACTCTTAATTACTTTCTCGATGAAGTGACAAAGTAATATATAAAGAAAGATGGTTTACCCTCCACTGCTATATGGATCTTGCAATCAGTTGGAGAATAACGGAGAATACTATATAGCTTCCAAAATGTTTTAGCACCTTTCTTATGTTATGGGTATCAACAAAAAAATTAATGTGTACCATTAACAACTTCAAAGAAACTCAACATTATTCAATAATAGTAATCATTCTAAAGTTTGATCTTCAATAAATCTCAGGGTAAGATGGATCCATGGATTATCAGGTGATTGTGATTGAGAACTTACATGACCACCAAATTTTACCGTGATCCAATTCGGTCTTGGTAAAACTCCATATATCCTCTTATGATCCTCTGCAAATGATTTCATGTCGAATAGATCCAATAAAATCATTGCTATATTAAGTGCCGAGCTCATTGGCACCACCATTTCAGTACAAGTATGCACACATGCTATCAATATCATTAGTGACAATGACTTCAAGTTGTTTGATTAAAAGATGGTTGCAAGATTGTTTGATTACTTTAGCTTGCTTGAATTGGTTGGCGTTAGTTTGACTAAACAAGTACTCAACCTACCAATTCCAAGATTCATTGATATTTAGTTGAAGATTGAGAAGGCAACATTGGGGTTAAAGGTGAGGATGCCTTAGCAAGTCAAGGCCCTATGAGGAAATAAATAAAATAAAACAAAAGTTAAATGTGTTCAACTAGCTATTTGATTAACACCTCCAACCTCCCATACAATTATTATCATCCTACAAACCAGACTTGGGACAACACAATTTTCAAGAGGGGAACATGAAACACAAAATGTTAACATAAATAATAATTTCCAATTATTATCATCCAACAAACCAGACTTGGGACAACACACTTTTCAAGAGGAGAACAAGAAACACATAAAATGTTAACAGAAATAAAATTTATTTCTAGACATACTGGCTTGACGATTACCATACTTGACTTATAGTATGACAGTAATTGAAATGGTATGGAGCATGTTTTTAATAGATAGTATTGTTGCTAGTTAAAAGAGGTCCGTCCATTCAAGACTATAGACTTGTACACTATGCAGAGGGTAGTCATTCAAGTAATGACCAATGCCCGAAAATTACCAACCAAGCATTAAAACAATGGCTTAGAAACTTAAAAAAATGCAGCCACACAAGAATAACTTGTATGAAATGCCAGCAAGCACCGGTGCTTTCTCTGACGGGTTATGAATTCCCTTCACCTATATAATAATAATAAAAAAAGAACAACAACACCTCCAAATTGGCATATTACAGGAGATAAAATGAAAACACTGCAAATATTTTGAAAGAATCTTTTAACGCAATACATTATTAATCTTGATACATACTACATGATTGGTTTTACCATTATCCCAAGTTATCCCAAGCGTTTGTAGACAAGCAGTAACAGATAACAAAGAAGCATAGTTTTATAACAATATTCATGTTCATGGCATCAACATTTTATCCATACACCCCAAATCGCATCTCATATTGCGCAAGTATTCCACTGCATTGCAACCTTGTTGTTTTAGTAAAACAATTTAAAACCATATACTTTTAATTAAATACCAAGAAAAAAATAATACATAACCCTAAAGCTTGCAGGTTTAAAGCACTATTGTAACATAATTATAAGCCAAATTAAAACTCTAAGAAAAACGAATAATATATAACTCTAATAAAAGTGTGTACATGTAAAACTAAACGAGAAATACAAAAAACACAAAACAGTAATAGAAGGGTAAACACTATTTGAGGCCTCAAAGTTAATGGCATTGAGCCATACATTAATCTCAATTCTATTCATAAGGAAATCACTTCAATTCTAAGGAATAATTCAAATAAATTCCAAAAACGAGAACATAAAAAAGCAAATGCTTAATTTAACAATCAAGTTAGGTATTTTAACAAATTTACTCATTAGAAGGATAAGGAAAATAAATAATTAAAAATTTTCAAAGAGAAATGACATATATATATTTATTCAAAATATCAAATAATGAAAAAAATCTGTTTTTTTAAATGAAAATAAAAATAATTTATTTTATATTTTTATAAATTTATTTTATATTTTAATAAATTTATTCACTTAAAAACATAAAAAAGGAAAAACCATTTCAATCATAAAAATAACATTTAACAATAATTTCAAGAAGTACACATTATAATTATAATTATATATCTGATTCAAAACATCAAGTATGGGAAGTGTGAAAATTCAAAATATTAAAGAGAACAACTTGAAAATTTAGTAAATATATTAACGATTTTACTTATTAAAAAAATTAGGAAAATAAATATATGACAATTTCAAAGTAAATTAATAGGTACATGTGTAAGTAAAGTAACTATTTTATATTTTGAAGTTTTTGATGGAATTAAATAAAATATTTTTTTATTGTTTAAAATATATTTTTGAATGTATATATAAATTTAGTGCTATGAAAAACCCTTTGGTCACTAGAATTGTGGAGAGTTTACTTGTAATTCCAACAAATTTTTATGAGATTTTGGACAAATTCTAAAAAAAAATATACAGAAGAAATATTTGTTCTCCTTTCCATCTAGATTTAATTTTTACAAAGAAAAATGTCAACTAATTATAGTAAAGCTAGAAAAATAAATAACCCAAAAATAAAAGTGTAATAAAACTAGAAAAATAAGTAACTCATAAATAAAAATTCACACTTTTAATATACCTTTGAGATACCTCAACCTTTACCAATCATTAATTTCATACTAAATATTAACTTGCGAGCTTTTAACAATAGTCTAAAAATTATATTTACCACCAATGAGTTATAAATTAAAACTTGCTCGAAATAATCTCAACAAATTTCCAATTTGTCTGTCTTCTAAAAGAGCCACGAGCATTCAAGAAATCTCTTCCTTCCACTAGATTATTTTACAACCAACCCTAACTCTTCCATGTGATCGACATATAATATGATGGATGATGAAAATATTTTTCATAATTTTTGTCATCACATAGGAAGTTGGCATTTGAAATTGAAGTAATTTTTTTTATTAAACTGGACGTTTAATTTTTATATTAAAATTAAAATTTATATCATATAATTTTTTGGTTTCTAGGTTAATTTAATTTAATTATTATTTTTAATGTTTTGATTTTTTTAAAGAGGCTTTTAGAATTTTAATTGGTTTGCTAAAAAATATTTATATACAGTCTAAAAGAGATACGTAATACCTTTCATACTTGAATTTAATCTGACACTAGTTTCTTTTAAAAAATAATATTAAAATATATTTTAAATAAAAAAATTATACTATAATAAAAAACAAAAATGAATATATATATATTTAGTTAATTTTAATTAAACGTATTGTAAAATATAAATCATATTATAAATGAGTAAATGTGGTAAGAATATTTCATTTAGGAAGATGTACATAATTAGATTATACTTAAAAAAAAAATCAATATAAGACTTAAATAAACTACTTGAATATCCACATTAATTGATTACATAATAGGAGTATCTATTTTAGGATAGGCCTTTTAGAATTTTAATTTACTTACCATTAATTATTAGGTAGATGGTAGAGTTTTAACCTCCATGGAATATGCTAGAATATTCATAGTAGTATGCACAAATCAAGGGTTGATATTTATCTCTAAGTTAGTTAAGCTCTTTTAATTAATTTATCTCATATTAATAATTTATTTAAAAATATTTTTTAATAATAAATATATTATGATTCTAGCTTTAAAAATAAAATATTAATCTTTAATGTTAAAAATCTAAAAAAGAAAATTTGATTATATATATATATATATAACATCATGTCACTCTATATAATTACGTCGTAAGGCGTTTCTCTCGGAAATCAACTCCCCACATTGCCCACCTGTCATCCTCATGCGCCATACGATTATATGTTAGACAATTGTAAAAGTTTCAATCGTTAAATCAAAATTGTTACAAATTCGTTGCAGAATAATTACAATTTAGTTGCGGAGTGGTATGCATTGGTTACGTGTAACAATTCGCTGACTTATTTTTAAACTGATGCTTTGCGACTACCATTCTTTGAAAGATTGTTGTTGGGATGTGGGTTGAAGTATTGGAGAAATTAAAATAATGTTGGCAGTGGCTTTAGTGTGTATTTGGGTATGTGGGCTTTTCTCACAACCTAGTTCTGCAGTTGGGAGTTCGCTGAGATTGCCTGGGAAGCTCATGACTAAAAATTTTGCAAGCCTTCAAGTCGAGGAAGCATATATGTCCTTGTTTGGGATGAAAATGTCAAGGTGGCAAAGGATGGCAAGACCGCCATGCTTTCTCTCGATAAGCATACTGGTAAGTTTCTTTTTATTTTTTTTGCAGTCCTGTGGTTTGTTGGGGTAACAAATTTTGATTGAATTTGATTATGAAATTATTGTATTTTGTAGGCTTTGGATTGCTGTCGGAAGACATGTATATGTATGGCTTGCTTAGCGATTCTATGAAGCTTTCGGATGATTACACTGCAGGTGTTGTGGCTGTGTTTTATGTAATCGATTTTTTACATATCACCTTGTATGTTCTTCCAGGTTGCCTTCCCTGCTTTTGAGGTATGGTAATTTGTAGGAAATGACAATATAGTGCTCAGACTAAATTTTAGGCTACCAATATTCTAAGCACGACTTCACACGACTTCGTTTGAATTTTAAATTGCAGGTGTCGAAACAAGTGACCAAGAATTCTACATAACCTTCACAACACGTCAAAGCAAATGCCCTTGTTTTCCTTGTCATGCACAAGTGATATAATAATATGATGGTTGGATTATGACCCCAAAAAACTCCCAAGCTTGTACGATACTATAATCATTCGAGATGCCAAGCAGAAGCAGTGTAGTTTGATCATAAATACTCCATAACAACCATTATGAAGCTGTAGGGAGAGGATGGCTCTCTGATAATGCTGGAAGAAGGCTATAGAAAAGAGCTGGGGAGAGGTCCACTTATGGCCTCCACAAACCCAACTGTTTCTCGTCGCCAAGTTTTAATTGAATTGCAAAAGGACAATGATATTGCTGATGTAGAGGGGGGTTTTAACAGATGTTGAGGTTTTGGGGCCAAACCCTATTTGCATACTTCGTTTTGGTGAGCTTGAACATAAATCCTCTATGGAATTTTTGAAAATGGACTAAAGCTCATTCCTCCGGATTGGAGATGAGTTTTCCTTGTCTATGAAAAATATCCACTTCTTCACTTTGAAGGAGGAGGAAGGGCCTTCAAAAGCAGGAAATGAAGAGGAGGATGAGGAGAATAGGAGGATCAAGGAAGCAATCTCTAGAAGGCAAAGAAGGGTTATGGAGCTGAAATAGAAAGAAAAATTGCAGGGTGAGAATGAAGATTTTAACAGAGGTAAACTTGAGGAAGAACAAGGAAAAGGTAAAGAAGGGCCGAGACTAGAACTAAAGCTTGAAGAACACGATGGAACAAAAATTCAATATCTGGGCCTTCTTCAATCATTAGACCTTTCCACATATCGACCCAATTGCAGGTTAGAATTTTAATTTTTGATTCATGAGGACTCTGTACGTTCTTTATCTTTGGCTATTGTTATTGTTATTTTTTTCCTATTCTTGGACATTTGATTTTATTGATAAAGTTAATGAAATATTATGCAATGTAATGATGGTCACTTAGACTGGTTTGCTTTTTTTTTTAGAACTTTTAAACATTTAGGATTTTGAAAATAACTTCATAAACTCACCTTAAATTCCATGATGTTTATTCTTCCTTTGAAAACTTCTCTTCTTTTGATCTAAAGCACTCATCTTTACAATATTTTTAATTACATACTTTCATCATTGGACGGTTGTTTCTATCTACTTCCCCAAATTTGTTTCGGTTCATTCGAAAACTAGGGTTTATAGTCGGCTACTTCTTCATCCCACATCTCTAATTTTGTTTAGGTTCTTTGGTAGATGAATTTTCTATATCTGCGAGTTCTAGACATTTTATCAAAGGATGCTCAGCTTGCTATTTAGAACATTTATTTTTAAAAATCTCCCATGATTTTAGGAATTTATTCCTACAAACAGTAATTTCGTGACGACAACTATTATCCCTCTGTATCATGGCTACTGGTATACCCTAGGGTTTTCTACCTTCCTGGCTGAACATTCTCGTGCTGTTTTATCCTTCCAACTTTGCTGTCGGTCCCCTGGTTGGCAGTTTGGGATCTGCTATTTTGTCAGGTTGCTATGGTTGTGGAGGACCTCGTGGACTACGAGGAGGACCCCATGCCACATCAGGATATTTGGGCATACAATAACCGACTAGCCATGGATCCCTGGGGCAAAGAACCAACTATAGTGATAGTTGCCTCTAGCATACAGCCCCACTTGCCGCGCTCAGGGAAGAAGCACCATCTGGATGTCAACTTGGTGGACCTTCCGGTCCTTGAATGCCCGCCTCTCTCGCCGGCCACGCTCCATCTTGTGGGATCCTGCCTGCAGAATTCTCCATCATTCGACTCACCTCTCCTGACCTCTGCTCAGCTCTCCCTACCTACGCCCTCGCCTACCATTCTGCCCTCGAACCCATCATCCATTTCATTGGCACCGGTAAACCCTCATGGCCCGTTGCGCCCCACTCGTCCCACCTTTCACCCCGGTTATTGCAGTTTGAAACCCCGCTCCCCCATCCGCTCGGGATGCTTCAGCTCCCCGCTCCTACCTGCTCGTTCGGTCGGGTCTGCTCAGCATAGTACCTCTGACCCGTGCCGCAAGCTCCTTAAGGACTTCCCCATCGACAAGCGCACAGGAAAACAGAAGAAAGGGAGGTGCCTACGAGCCATCGACTCCGATATCAACCTAACTTTCAGGGAGGATGTTCAAATGGCGGATGCTATGGACACTGCTCGCAAGGTTTTGGTCGGCCGGGTTCGCGGTCGAACATATTATGTGGAAAGATTAAAGCAACGGACGGAGGAGATTTGGGGATCTTTGCTAAAGGAATTACCAGCCATTAGAGTCTTGGCGAGGGGATGGTTTGCCTTACAATTTCATCGACCTGAATACACACAATGGATTCTATCCCAATTTTGGCATATTGAGTTGGCGCCGGTTCTACTGAAGCGTTGGGATCCACTTTTTGACCCGGAGCGAGAACAATTGGGCGCCGGGCCTATATGGGTTCAACTACCGGGCTTGCCCATGCAATACTGGACACCCCAAGTATTCAAGCGCATAGGAGATGCGTTGGACACCTATCTCGAGCATGATAAATCCTATGAGCAGACTGGAATTATGACCATGGCTAGAATCCTTGTTCACCTCGACACCAAGGCTGGGCTAGAGGAGAAAATTACCCTGCATTGCAGACAATTTTCGCACAAGCAGCTGCTGGATTATGAAGGAGTCCCGTTTCGATGTCGAGGATGTCACAAAGTCAGCCATTTGTACAAGGACTATCCACTACTTTCAGGAGTGACTTCGGAAACTAAAGGTGCTAGACAACAACCATCTGTGGAACAAAATAGAGCTGACATCAATTAGGAAGAAGGTGATGTGACTCACAGTGAGGTCCCTGCGAATGCGGTACCTGAAGGCACAAAGAAGACAAACAATAGAAGGAAGGCTACATCAACTCCTGCACCACCTCGCACCCAGTCCAAGACAGTGGAGGATGCATCATCTGCTCCGGATAATGAATCTCTCCCCATGACCTCTTCTATTTTATCAGAAGTTATGTTTTCTGTTATGAACTCCAATTTACAGCCGTCATCTATTGATCCGGGCCCGTTTCCCTCTATTCACTGCTCCATTGCCCCTCCACCCCCCACCTTCTCCACCACTCCCTCCTCTCACAGGATGGATGCTGCCCTCCCCATCCCCTCTTCCTCCCCCACTGGCTCTGGATCGCACCCCTACCACCTCCGACCTCGGGTCCGAACCAAACTCCTGGGCCTTGGTTCTTCACCTGGATGGTCCTCTAACCATAAAAGAAAAAGGGGCTGCCCATCTAAGATCAACTCGACCATACAATATGCTGTCGCAGATGTCGCCCTGGGGCGACAATGCACTATCGAACGGGCACTTAGAGCAATTGAGCCCTTGGCCACTGGTTCCCCATGATTTGGCTCTCCTTCAATTGCAGGGGATTAGCCAACCCCAAAAAGAGATTGGCTCTTAAGAGACTGACTCAGGAATCCAGATGTGACATCCTCTTTCTTCAAGAGACCCTATGCACCTCAGATATGGCTGAGAGGGCCCTTCAAGCACTTCTTCCTGGTTGGATTTTTCATGGTATGGATGCAAATGGTCGCTCTGGCGGCCTCACCATCGCCATCAACCCTAGAATGGTCAAGCTCTTATACTCTTGGGGCGGAAGGGGATTTTTGGGTATGGACATTTTCTGGTCTGAATCAGAACAGGCTGGCCTTCTGGCACAATTTTTTGGAAAGCAACCTCATCACAAGATCCACCATATTGGGCGGTGACTTTAACTTCTCTCTGGGAGTCGGGGAATCCTGGGGACACCATGCTCAGCTCGACCCCATCTCAGAACAGATGAGCATGTTATTAGACTCTCACATGTTTGTCGATTTTCCTATGAACAAGAAAATGCCCACCTGGCACAACAGGAGAACAGGGGAGGCAGCATTGGGCAGGAGATTAGACAGATTCCTGGTACATGAAGACCTAATTCAAAAATTTCCCCTGTACCAACAATGGGTATGCTCGGGTGGTCTATCTGATCATCTACCCATCCTTCTACAAGTCAGTGGAGCCATTAAAAAGCCCCGCGCCCCTTACAATTTTTTTGCTGGATATTTACAAGACCCAGACTTTATTAATATGGTCTCGGACTTCTGGAGATCAGAGGCCCCTCTGAGGGCACAGAGAAAGGAAACGGATTTTTTTGACATACTCAATGCACTTAAGAAAATGATTGAGGCCTGGGCAAAGAGGAAACGACTGAGAGATGACCAGCTTCTCTTGGACACAGAGACACAGATTTCACAATTCATGGATGAAAGGGGGACTGGTTTCATATCAGAGGAATCAAAATCCCTATTGAACAACTTGGAAAAGCAAAAAATCAAGACACTGCAAGAAAAGGAGGAATTGTGGAGTTTAAAAAGCAGAGCCATTTGGCTTAAAGCGGGGGATTGCAATACCAAATACTTCCACAACCTTGCAAATGGAAGAAAGGCCTCAAACACTATCTGGCAGCTGCGTTGTGAACCGGATGGCCGGGCAACGACTCACCAGCAACTCACTAGATTGGGTGTATCACACTTCAAAAGGCAATTCATTGCCCTGACAGCCATAAATCTTCCAGATATCATCAACCTGGCTGGCCACTTTCCTAGATTTTTTGAGCAGGAGGATTTCGAGGAACTTACACAACCGGTCACATTGCAGGAATTGGAAGGAACACTAAAGTGGTTCAAAAAAGATAAGAGCCCAGGTCCGGATGGGTGGCCAGTGGAGTTCTATTTAGCCTTTTATGAACTATTGGGGGAGGACCTGTTGGCTGTTATTGAAGAGAGCAGGATCACCGGGCTCATTCATCCCCCTATGAACCACACCTTCATTGCCCTGATCCCTAAATTGGACGCCCCATCATCCTACAATGACTTTCGACCTATTTCTCTCAGCAATTGCCTCTACAAAATCATATCAAAGATCATTGCTAACCATATCAAGCCCATCCTATCTACACACATCTCTTCAGAACAATTTGCTTTCCTCCACCACCATCACATACAAGAGGCCATTGGCACCGCCCAGGAAGCTCTACACTCCATCAAGCACAAGAACCTCAAAGGTATATCCCTCAAGATTGACTTAGCAAAGGCTTTTGACAAAGTAAATTGGCTCTACTTAAAGATGACCCTCACTCACTTGGGCTTCCCCCCTGTTTTTATCGCCTGAATTATGGGATGTATCTCTTCCGTCTCCTTCGCTATTCTCATCAATGGCTCGGCCTCAGCACCTTTCAACATCGACAGAGGAATCAGACAAGGATGTCCGTTATCCCCACTCCTCTTCCTGCTTGTTATGGAAGATCTGAGTAGGCTCATCACATCCTCCAAAAGGAGTGGGAGTATCAGTGGCCTCAAAATTATGGAGCACTATTTTCTCACTCATCTTCTTTTTGTAGATGATATTCTTATTTTAATAAATGGGAGTGTCCGGGACTCCACCGCACTCAATGAGATCCTACAGCTTTTCTGTAGTGCTACGGGCATGGAGATTAACAGGGGGAAATCCTCTATATCCCTCTCAGGGTGTACAAATCAGGAAACTCAGCTTGCAAACCAGAAATTCCCCTTCTAGGAAACAAATCTTTTGGAAGGCATTAAATATATGTGCTTCAGATTAAAACCAGATGGATACAAGATCGAGAACTGGACTTGGCTTATCACTAAAATTGAAAAGAGGATCAACTGTTGGCACCATAGGCTCCTTTCTAAAGAAGGCAGGCTTATGCTTATAAAATCAGTTCTTGAAGCCACCCGAGTGTACTGAATGTCTCTCTCCTGGATTCCCAGAGGAATTCTTCACAGAATACAACAAACTTGCAATAGATTCCTCTAGAATGGCAACAAAAAAGGAAAGATATTTGCCTGGGCTAAATGGTCCAAGATCGCTACTCCCAAAAAGTGGGGGGGGGGGGGGGG
>APFE030426958.1:0-17291 GCA_000404065.3 Pinus taeda | reverse complement strand
GAGACCCTCTTGTTTGTAGGACAAGGAACCCACCTCCACACAGTTATTTGGCTGCTAAGTCTATGAAGACATACATACTCTACCCCCCTCTAGTTTTGAACCTATATCCTCTTAGGAGGAAATACATGTTCTTAACCATTAGGGCCACTCAAGTTGTATGATTTAAAATTATGTAACTATTTTTCTATCTAGTTTTAGAGTATGATTTGAAATTATTTTTAATTAGTTAATGTAACACCTCCCGGTAAAACTCGTGGAAATGTACATATGATTAGAATTATTTCAAAGAGTTACTCCCATGTAGTAATCTGAATTACTTATGCCATTTTCTTTTTACTGACCATTAGATAACACCTTCATCATTACATAGAGTAGTTTTAGTCAATGAATAGTAAGTTAAATATCCATTAACAACCACTACTGCAACATATCATCATAAACTTCATGATGTAACCTTGCATAATTTTCAAGATTCTTTTAACTAGGATTAGTTAATCACATACTTGTTAATGCAAATGTCAAATCATGTGAGGAACCAACATCATAAAAATGACACAATGGGTAAACACATCATTGAAGATCGATATACCCTAGAAACCCCGTAGGGTGAAAACCAACAAATGTTTAATTTTATTATTAAATTCTTATCAGAGAGGTCACCCCTTATGTAATGGTTATAAGGGGGTCCATCCTTTGATAATTGTCGTAAAATCTTGCAAAGAAATATCGTCTTAAATTAAACATCACCAACTATAATTTATTAGAATCATCATGATATCATTTACCCACAAGTCCTTTAACATTAAATCTTTGCGACTCAGTCGTTGGTATTGGGGGATCATCTTAGAGATGGTGTTCCCTCAATCTGCATAAGTTTCTAGTTTATCAATTAATTCTTTGTGACACGATTGTTCCTATTTGGGGATCATCCTCGAGCTGACGTTCCTTCAATCTGCATAAATCTCTAGTTTATCACCTACCATAATGTTTAGCACAACCCATATTTTTCATGCGTTGTAGTATTTCTTGCAACGATACTCACAACAAACTAATATCATGATTAGATAAAAAGGTGATTAGACATATTTATTAGTTATGCTCCAACATATATATATGCACATTCATAAAATGTAAACAAATATCACGATGTTCATTCTTCACACATTAATAAAAACATACAACATGTCTATAAATAAATACCACAATAACCATTATTCCACTCGCGCAACCACACATTTTTTTTCTTTTCCAAATGAAAACAATTGCATTTTTCACATTCTTTACTAGCATCTTATCTTTTCTCTTTGTGCATGTAATTATATATCTTAAGAGACACTAGCCTCTCAATTATGTAATTATGTGTTCTTTTCTATAGGGATTAATATAGTAGATATTATTCTTATTCATGTGTCTGCATGTCCTTTCCTAAAAAAAAGTAACGTAATAGATAGATACTATGCTTATGCATGCAAAAACATGTTATTTCCAACAATATTTGAATAGTTTTCTTCCAAAGGAGAACTAGTTACAAAAACTATCATACATGAAAATACATTCGCTATTCCAAAATAGAGTTAACACATTAGTAATTATTTCTTGCATGCAACCACTTGTTTTTTAATGTTAGATATATTATTCTTTCATTCAAACACATAACCCTTTCCAAGAAGAAGCTAACTACATCTTACATGCAAATGCATAATATTTTTCACAAAAGAATTAACATGTTCTTTCATGAAATATAAATTTTTTCCTGAACCATAATAACACAATATCCCATTTTCCCTCCATGAAAATTAACATCATGGAAATAGTTTTATGCACCACAACATATTTTATTTTAAAATAAATGGTTACTAATATGTTTCTTGCATATGCATATTTTTCCTAAGAAGTCAAAAATCGTTGTAGCTATTTTTTTCCATGTATGCAAACACTTGTTTCTTCTTCTAGCAATCAAATGCATGATAGCTATTTGTTATGGATGAAAACACACTTTTGTATTTTCAAGATGGTGGAAAGCAAAAATATATTCTTCTAAGATAAATTGAAAAAATGGTTATTAGTTTGTGCATCTCGCACATATTCTTTTAAAGAAATCTAGTTCAAAAGTGGTTCTTTCCGTGTAATCTAAAATGATTATTTTGTCTTCTATATGCATTATTTTACAAGGGAGTATCGCGTTTTCTTAATATTTAAATTATATGATCATTAATCTCCTTAATCCACCATGAAGGAATAATATACAAAAAATCTGTCTCTCACATGTCGATGGATAAAATATTGATAAGTTACTCTATTTTTATTGATTGAGGAGGGGATGTTGTAAGAAAAAAAACAAATATTTATTATGCCACTATTATTTGTGTTTTTTTAATTCGATGAATCTATAACAATTTTTAGTAGCGAAAATATTCATTCTTGAAGGAATGCTAGCAACAGAGGCTCTAGTTCCAACTAAAAACTAGACAAGGACACACATACATTCTATTCATATGTGTATAAAAGTAGACGAGGTTGTTGGAAGTTCTTTGTTTCTGAAGAAATGATAGACTACTTAACCTTTTTCACACAAGATTCATGTAAATTTTATTTTTAAGAAAAGACAAGGTTACTTAGATTTTATGTAAAAGATGCCCCTTTTGATTTTGCCTGTATTTTTTGTCCTTCATATTTACAATTGTTTACTTTCTTTTATTTGAAATAATGAGAGGCATCGGTCCCATTATTAGCATGCCAAATATACTTCCTTCTTGGGAACGACAACCCACGAAGTATAACTATGTAGCAAAGTAGATAAAAGAAGGACTCAAGAACTAGGCAACCATCGATGCTTGCAACAACATTGAGGGTCAAGATAATTCTACATTCACCTTTTCTTTCTTCACATAAATCATCAGACTATGCACACTTCTCTAATAATAATTTTAGTGTTGGAAACATAAACATAACATATTGTACATCCACATAGAATTGTGTACATTCTTTTCTATCAATTCATAACGTAATCCCATATGTAATGACGTTTGAACGCCAAATAAATAGTTAAAAAGAAACCTTGCACCCTCAGTAATTGACCAAGAAAAATAATGAAATGATAAGGCAATCCCATGGTGGTTTGTAACCTCTCAGAGACCTCTCCACTTCTTGCTTTTGTTAAACAAAAAAATAATATTTTTATTTGATATTGTATAAATTTTACGAGAGTTATGGTGTGGATATTACACACTCCCCCCTTAAATAGAACATCATCCTCAATGTCCTTCTCTCACTATAACTTAACTTTTACTCATGATATAACAGTCTAAACAACCAAAAAAGTATCCTTCCCCTCAAAAATAAAGGATTTAATATCCAAGAAATATTATCAAGTAAAAAAACAACATTTATCAAAATTCATAATCATTTATAGTTTAGGAAACATAAGTTATACTTTCCATCACTTAGCCATTATTCAAATTCAAAGAAACAAAACAAAATCTCCATACCAACTTACCATGACCTGCCAACTACTCTTGGTAATCATGGTAAGTTTTATGCAAATAATCTAAGAATGGTTTGACACACCATCAGAAATCCATGGAAGTCATGCTATAATGTATTAATAAAAAATGTAACATAATCATGTTAATCACAACAACTTCAATCAAATGAAAAAAACGATAAATCACTAAACCACATGCTCATTTTCTTAGCTCCCACTGAGGACATCAACACAGTACTTCTAAAATTATTCGGAGATCAGCTATATCTCTAATCATTGAAATGATCAGTAAATGTACCATGTGAATATTCTCTTATCCCCTCCTTATACATTCACAAGATTGGTAATCCAATTAAGGAATTTATACTTCCAGTAATTCTTTCTCAAGTATTGGGCTCCTTTCTTGTCAAGATGTACATAGAATTCTTTACCAACCCATAGAAAATTCACATTTAACACATTTTTTTTTTATTAGTTAACTTGATATGCTCTGAGAACCATAGTGGTAAAATAATGCTTCTCACAACCAACAGGAACTAGTTTCCACAAGCAGATTGATCCATTCAATCACAACTAGATAGTTTTCTAATAAAGGCCATACTAGGCCTAGTATAGAATTTCACCATATTTCCATTGGCCAACCAACTGAACAATTACAATGACCATACAAGCTCCAATACATTATATCTCCTCACAACGTCCTACCAATTCCTACAACAATGTCCCATCTATGAGGACTTTTGGGTCTCCTCCAAAAGGCTCAAAAATCAATAGAGTCGCCTCATGTTTTTCCCCACTTCACCATATTTTCCGACTATTTTCCCTTATTGAGATAATCTATCTCTAGGGAGAGGAAATCCAAGAAGGAAACCTCCATCAACTCCTCTGGGAAGGAAATGACCATCAATCCAAGGCCTTCTATCCTATCACAACTGTCCCTAACTATCCACCATGAGAAATTTTCTTTAATACCTTTTTGTACTATAATTTTCATAACTCACCATATTCATATTATCATTAAATAAATGATCATATATGTACATCATGCATTCATACCTGACCTCAACATGGGTCCCACAATATGTAAAAGTAAATTGATAGGAAAACATAACTGACATCACCTATCATACAAGTAATATTTATTTCAAAATAACAATCATGTAATTTAGAAAAACATTAGCATGTCATAAGATTATAATTTGTAATTTGCAGTTGCAAATAACATTGCAACATTTTACCTTTCATGAGACCTTATGTTTCAACTAAGCTACCCCTACTTAATTACCTCAACAACATTGGCTAGAATTGATTTTAATAAAATTCACACCTTCTAAAAAATATTGTTATGCACAAAACATTTGTCAAATACATTCAATATGCATATCACTTTTACATGCATCTATGTTGTGAATATTTCAACATAATAGAAGGTAATGGCCCACATTTATGTATTAAAAGTAACATAACGATTAATGATAAATCTTCCATATATTAAACCAAAGTTTCCATAAAGTTGTGCTTCAAAAACAATAGTTAAGGGAACAATACTTTAATTATTGGCATTCCCATAGTTTCTAACTTCTACAACATGCCATTTCATTTAAGCAGATGCAACTAATCAACAATCATTAATGCATACCAACTAACATCACTATTAAGTGATCAAATTTTAAAGTTTTGATGTTTGAAGAAACAAGGTAGCCAACAACATTTCATTATTACTAGTTCTTTTATTTGTTGGAATCACTAAATAAATCACTTTTAATGACATTATTATGTCATGATCGAAGTTCTTGTCACCTTTAATAACCCGCAGTCACATATATGCATTTTTTAAACAAGTAATAAATTTCTCAATCGTTGTAGCTCCACACATATAATGTTTTGATGCATAAAAGTATATGAAAAGTTTTATTTCATATAAAACATTGATTTATCGTTAATGTGGATGTATCGATAACTATTGTGGTAAAAATCCAAACATCCCCAATTTTCCATAGTGTATTATTATCATCACACCAAAAACATGAAGTAAACTACCACAATGACTTGTTTACCACTTGCATTAAACTATTATCAAATCCAATTCATGAATATAAGTTTTAATAGTTATTCATGGAATACTACCTCATCAATGCTACCAACCATATTAAATTTGAGCATGACATTACTCAATCATCTTTTAACAATTGCAATCAAGACTTACCACTTGTCTTATTTTTTATATTTAACATCTAAAGGGGTTCTTGAAATGTCTTTTATAACATCCTATTTTCCTCGTAATGGACATTCCTCATATTTTACATTCATGCATCCATTCATTACAATAAGTGAATTGTAAATTTAGTCATGTTCACTAAATGTATCATTAATCTTTTTATATATGCAAAGTTTGGTAGTCAATTCTCACTTTAACTAGTGAGTGCTCAATATTTTCATAATGCAATAGAGGTTGTATTATCTTTATTCACATGAATATTTAAATGTCATGAACACAGTTTAAAATAAATATTATCATTTATTATTCTTCAATGTGATTATTAACATGAATTATGCATCTCATGCCAAAGATAATCTATTGTGTGTATCATTATGGATTTTTGTTAGAATCGTACCTAAGTTGATTCCCACTAGCATCATACCTCTACTTTGTTTCCATTTACAAATCCAAAAATTAACCAATGCTACAACCTTGCACTCTAATACCACTTACAACATCCCCTTGTAAACCTCTTGGAAAAGTTCATAGGATTAGAAACTTTTTATGGAGTTACTTGCATGTAATAATCATAATTACTTATTCAATTTTCCTTTTACTAACAATTAGATAAAAACTTCATCATTACATAGAGTAATTTTAGTAAAGGAATAGTAAGTTACATATATATTAACAGTAATTATTGCACCATATAATGATAAACTTCATGATGTAACCTTGCATCATTCTCAATATTCTTTTAACTAGGTTTAGTTAATCATATACTTGGTAAAGTAATTATAACATCATGTAAGGAACCAACATCATAAGAATGGACACACAAATAGGAAAACACATCATTTGAAGATCAATATTATCTTGGAAACTGCATAGGGTAAAACCCAACAAATGTTTTATTTTATTATTAAATTCCCTTGAGGGTGTTCTCCCCTCACTTACTAATTATAAGGGAGTCCATCCCTTGACCATTGTCACAAAATCTTGCAAAGAAATATCATCTTATATGAAACATCACTAGTTATAAGCTATTACAATCATCATGATATCGTTTACCCACAAGGCCTTTAGCATTATGTCTTTGCTACCCAGTTCTTCCTATCTATGGATCATCCTAGAGGTGACATTCCTTCAATATACATAAACCTCTACCTTATCACCCACCCTAATGATTAACAAAACACATATTTTGCAAATATTTTTTACCACTGATACTAACAAAGAACATGATACCATGATTAGATCAAAAAGTGATTAGACAAATATTTATTAGTGATGCATCAACATCTATTCATGTACATTCATAAAACATAAACAAATATCGGGGCATGCATCAATAAAAACATACAACATTTCTATAAATAAATATCGCATTAACCATTATTCCCCTCACACAACCACACATTAATTTTCTTTTCCAAAGGAAAACCACTACATTGTTCATATTATTTACTAACATCTTAGCTTTTCTCTTTGTGCATGTAATTATATATCTTAATAAAAACTAACGTCTCAGTTATACCATTATGTGTTACTTTCCATAGGAACTAATACACTAAATATTTTTCTTATGTATGTGATTGCATGTTCTTTCCTAAAAAAAATTAACCCAATAGTTAGATATTATGCTTATGGATGAAAATGGCTGTTCTTTTGAACAACATTTCAACATTTCTCTTGTGAAGGAGAACTATTTACAATAGCTATAGTACGTGAAAACACATGCCCTATTCCAAAATATCGTTAACACATTAGTAATTATTTCTTGCATGCAAACACTTGTTCAGTAATATGATGGATATTCTTCTCCATACACACACATATACCTTTCCCAAAAGAAGATAACTACATCTTGCATGAAAATGCATAATTTTTTCGGCAAAAGAATTCACACATTCTTTCATGCAATATAAATCCTTTCCCAAATCATGTTAACATAACAACCCATATTCTTCTCATCAAAATTAATGTCATGGCTATGGTTTTATGCACCTCATGGTATATTCTTTTAAAAGAAATGGTTACAAATCTAGTGCATGCATATGCATATTTTGTTCTTTCCCAAGAAGTTAAAAGCGTCATAGCTATTTTTTCCATGCATGCAAACACATGTTTATTCTCCAAGCAATCAAATTCATAGTAGCTACTTTTTATGCATGCAAACACACTTTTCTCATTTCAAGATGCTTGAAAAATAAACACATGTTCTTCGAAGAGAAATTCAGACGTTGGCTATTAATTTGTACATCACACACATATTATTTTAAATAATTATAGTTTAAAATTGGTTATTTCCATGCAATCTAACATGATTTATGTGTCATTTGTATGGATTATTATTCAAGAGGGTATCATAGTTTCTTACTCTTTTAAATGATATTAGCGTTTGATCTCTTTAATCCACCTTGGAAGGAAATAAATACACTAAAAACCAACATCTCTCACATGACATGGATAAACATCATGAGAAACTTTATTGTATGGGTATATAGTGTAGGAAGGGTGTTGCAAGACTCAAAAAGGAAAATCGATATGCCCTTATTATTTGTCCATTTTTTAATTGGGTCAATTGAGAAAACCTTTAAGTGATGGAAATATTCATTCTTGGAGGAATGTTGGTAGCAAAGGCTCTAGTTCCAACTAGAAAAATAGATGAATACACACATAAGTTCAATTCATATATGTGTATAAAAGAAAGTGAGGTTTCTTGAAGTTATTGGCATTTGAAAATATGACAAGCTACTTAACCCTTTTTACACAATATTTGTGCAAAAGTCTTTTTTAAGAAAACACAACGTTACTTAGCTTTTATGTGCAAGATTCCCCTTTTTCATTGGTCTCCATTTTCCATCGTTCATATTCACATTTGTTGCTATTCTTTATTTAAAAGAATGAGGGGCAATCATCCTATTATTAGTACGAAAAATATATCACCTGCTTGGACATGACAACCAAAGAAGTAGAACTATGTGGAAAAGTATATAAAGTAAAGACTCGAGAACTAGGAAGACATCATTTCTTGCAGTGACATTGAGGGTCAACCTAATTCCCCATTCAATTTTTCTTTCTCCACAAAAATTCTAGCACTACGCACACTTCTCTAGTATTAATTTGAATTTTGGACACTTAAACATAATATCTTGTACATGCACATAGCATCCTATGCATGCTTGTTTGTCAATTCAAAAGGTAATCCCATATTGAATGATGTATGAGTGCCAAAGAAATTGTTAAATGGACAACATGCACCCTCACCAATTGACCAAGAAAAATAATGAAATAATAAGGCAACCCCATGGCGATTTGTAAAGGCTTGGAGACCTAACCACTTCATGATTTCATTAAATAAACTAATAATATTTTTATTTCATACCATATAAATTTTAGGAGATTTATGGTATAGATATTACAGTTAAGAGTTAATTTTATACATAATTTAAAATCTAATACATAAATATCTAGAGATTTTCTTTTTTTTTCACTATTTTTAATTTATTTTATATGTTGTGTTCATTCCAAAATAATATTTCATTTTTCTTAATGAGTAAAATATTTAAGAATCAAATTTTAATAACTTAAAAAAAAAAAATGATATTCTACTTTTCTATATTTAACTTAGATTTCCATTATTAAATGAAAATATGTGGATGCAAAAAATGTGGAGAAAACAATGTAGATTATGGAGAACCTCACAATTTTTTCCCATTTCTCTTCGATTTCTCTAATGAAGAACTGGTTTATGATATTTCTAAGATGTAAAGACAGAAGCCAAGTTTGGAAAGCATACCTAAACAAGCCTCAAATAACTCGTAAGAGTGCATTCTAAAACTTTAAGAATTTTCTATTTAAAAAATCAAAGGAATTTTTTAATTGACTTAGGAGGATAAAACAAAGAGGAATTTTTTTAGTTGACTTAGGAGGATAAAACTCAGGCAAGGAGAAAGTAATATTGATAAAAAAGCTTTATAATGGGAAGTTAGTTCAAAAGCCTTGAAAATACATGGTATCTTTAAGGCCAAAAAACCAACCACCACTTTCAGTTCCATTTATGAGATGATTCTTTCGAAATTCAGTTCCATTTATGAGATATCTCTTCAATGAATCTTCAATAAGTATTTTTAATATTCGAAATCTAATTAGTATTTTTTATTTCTTTTAAATAAAAATTGTGCGAAGATTTTAAAGTTTTTATTATTAAAAATAATATAAATTTGGTATTTTTTCAAAATTTTATATATTTTTTAAAAATATTTATAATTAAAAATAAAATTATCAATAATTTTTTTTTAAAACTAATAAAATTTAATTTCATAAAATGTAATTGGAAAATTGATTTCATAATAAAATGTTTATGTTTCTTTGAGATTCCAGATATAATTATCCTCATCAATTAAGGTGAAAAAAATATATATAAAATAAAAGATAAAGAAACATTAAATTATTCCCCTAACCATAAAATCATTTTTATTCATTAAAATAAGAAGTATACAAGTCACCCCTAGGACGAGAATAACATTTCACAGATGGATTGAACATATTCCCTCGCTCAAAAGAATTAGACACCTCAGTGTCAACGCAATAAGAAAATAGCAATATTAAATTTCGAAGAATGGATTGAACAAATTATCCTTGCTGAAAAGAATTAGACATAAAGAAAGAAAATAACAGTTGAAAGCGAGAGAGTTGATCTAGTCAGATTTGCAGTGATAATTAAAAAGATTCAATTAGTGCACCTGGAAAATCATAGGCTGAGGGAAGATTGTTTGTCATTGGAGTTGTATTTCCATCATTTTTCAAAATTACAAAAAATAAATCCAATAAGACTTTGGCATTTCGACAAATCGAAGCTAAGTATACTAATTAATTTCGAAGTTGCTATCAGGAAAGTGTTAAGAAAAGGTATAAAAGATGTAGGAAAAATAAACTGATTTTTTTCGTAAAGAAAGTCGACAGCGACATGTTACTTCGTCAATTATTTTGTATAATTTAATTAATAACTTATCAAAGAAATTGTAACCATCATTTTACAACAAAATGTATTTGTATGTCCACAAATAAAAGGAACAGCATTTAAACTGTAATAATTAATTGGTTTACGTTGCAAGAGGATGAGGAGATGCGGATTAAAATCGGTACTAGATACATCATTAAAGTTAAGCTTTTATCACTTTTTATTTCTTTTAAACCAACATACTGTTAACAAAAACAGTATTATTGAATCATTTTTTAATAAATATTTTTTTTATTAAAAAAATGAATTTTTAATTTACAAACCATTGAATCAGGCTAATGTTTTTGCAATTCCTAATGAAACATAGAAACAAATCTTATTTTCTTAAAGTCTTTGTTTAATGTCTGACCCCGTCTCTTCTTTGACACAGCCATCCGCGCTCTTTGGCCCTTTGGCCCAACTCTACTCCTCGGGCAGCCACGATGTCCCGTCAGAGAGCTAATACGCACTGTGGGGAAGCTCACTATGAGTATCAGGAGCATGACAATCGAGGCAGGACACAACTCAGAGCTGAAGACTCTGTAACTCTTTTCAGGAAGTGACTGCCCTCCTATTAAAAAAAGAACTCATTCGGAAGGACCCAACCAGCTGAGTCTCCACACCGAACACAGAATTATTTCAGGATATGGCTAATTGGGTGCTTCATACACGTCACATGTGTGCATGATATAATCGATATATATACACATAGACTTGTATTGGCACATGAATTTTGTACTCGAAAAAGTCTTACTCGTCTAACACTAAAACATAGAGGACAACTCTTCATGGAACACTTGTACTTTGCGCGAAGCACATCCCCTATAACTGGCTGCTGCTCACTTGACAGCAACAAGTGAGCAATCCAGATTGAAGCACACACTTAGTGTTGGCCATATATTGTGATCCATGAAATTGGTATAAAATATCATCAATCAGCAAAATAACAGAACCAAATTGAGCTATGTATTCTGTGTTGGTCGTCAAATTTCCCTTTGAAACATCCGTCCAAAAACATCCGTCGTCATCTTCGACGAAATGTATCTAGCTCTCTGCTATCAGTGACTTCAGAATTTCATTGTTTTCATTAATGGATATCCAGGGTGCCATGCCACTAATCACTGTGCGTCGGCCCAGGACAGAAGGCAGGACAGCCCAGGCCACACGCTCCCCACTAATAAAAACAAATAATACAATTCCATGACATTGACTACTCACACAAATTAATATATTTTATATTTTACCATTTGTGTTGGTCTGATCTTCAGGATGCGACAACAATGGGACAAAATTTCATTCACAAAGTTTATTTATTTTAATAAATTACATTAAAATCATTTAAATGAAAGTGACAATTAAAGTAATGATAGAGTTATGTAACAAAAACATTTATGAAATTTATATTGTATTACTGAATCATAACATGGATCCATCCAATATAGCCATTATGACAATGACAAGACTTTGTTCAAATGGAGTATTATTTAGCATTATTGGATGACTCGAATTATTACAAGAGTGGCTCTCTCGATGATTTGCTATAAATTACCATTCGATGCACCATGGTCGAGAAATAAGTTTCGTCTTTGTAAGTTTTTAAGGTTTTAATCTTTCAATAGAATTAAAAGTTTTAAGTATTTTAAATTAATATTTTTTAAAATATATATTTAGTTTTTGTATTTTTTTATTAATTTATAAAAAAAATCAATTAAGAGTACCTAGGTTTTTACATTCATAATTATTGTAATGTTGTATTTGGATACTTTATTATGTATATGAAACAAGGATTGTGTTTAATGTGTCAAGCGAGCACTCCACTTATTTTAAAGATCAAATTAGATAAAATAATTAGAAAATAGTCCAAATTAGATTATTTAGGTAGGAGGAAAATAGTGAAAAATAAGTAGTAAAATTCGATGATCAACATTTAATCAAGTGAATAAGAAAATGATTAAAAAAAATAAAATTATAATGAAACGATTTTTAAAACGCCGTAGTTTGTGAAAAGCCGTATTGAAAACGAATGATTTTAAGCTGTGTACTGAAATGAGTAAAAACAAAACACATTGACTCTATAAATTGGTGCTTGTTTAAAGTCTATGTAACTTCCTGCCTAGTTGGATCTTATTTAACATCATTCAAATCTTCAGGGTGAATCGTCATGACATGGAAAAGCAAAACTGGTAAATGGACAGCGCACAAGTGTTGGCCATATATTGTGATCCATGAAATTGGTATAAAATCTAATCAATCAGCAAAATAACAGAACCAAATCGAGCTATGTATTCTGTGTTCATCGTCAAATTTCCCTTTGAAACATCCGTCCAAAAACATCCGTCGTCATCTTCTACCAAATGTATCTGGCTCTCTGCTATCAGTGACTTTAGAATTTCATTGTTCTCGTTAATGGATATCCAGGGTGCCATGCCACTAATCACTGTGCGTCAGCCCAGGAGAGAAGGCAGGACCGCCCAGGCCACACCCTACCCACTAATAATGTCCCCCTCTCATTTGGAAGGATTCTTCACGGCTCTTCAAACTTCAAAGGGCAGTTTTCCTTCAACTGAAGGTGAGACAAGATAGGCCATTTTCGATTTCTTAGAAACAAAATGATGGTGGAATTCTGCAATCCTTGAATGTTGGAATTGTCCAATACGAGGCCATAGAGGATATTAAATTAACGTCGACGCATTAAGCTCCGTCGACTAATTTTTTACAGCTTTTCCTGCCTTTAGAGCACGAACGTTGCTTTTTAATGGTTAGATGCCATTAAACTAAATGTTTGGCCAGGTAAAAGAAGCACCGGTTGTTTTTTAAAACCCGAGAAGCCTTAGTGGCATAACCAAACGTTATAGTGCCATATCGATTCATTCAAACGGTTTTGAATATTGTAAGTGTGTTTGTTACTCGACGCTGTATCAAGTGACAAATTAACGGTTTTCTCATCAATCTTATAAAGTGTTTTCTATTTAAATTAATTCAAATAATTAGTTGATGCATTACTTGATGTCATGCACATTAGTGTTCTTTAAAGAATTGCATTTGAGATCAACGTCAGGTGTCCGCCTTCAACGACATTTTTGTTTTTAAAATTTAAAATTTAAATCTTAGTAATTTTGTGATTTTAAACCACTCATAAGTTTTGGCTTATTGTTTTAAAATTTAAAATTAAAATCTTACTAATTTTTTTGTTTTTAAACCACTCATAAGTCTTTCCTTATTTTAGGGGTATATTTTTCTTGATCGACAAAGGGTCCAAAGGAAATGGATTCACCGGGAACAAAGCAAAGTGGGATATTACTAACTTTCACTTATTAAAACCATGCTTTTTAAATAATTTATTAAAGTTTGGCTAATTTTGGAGATGTATTTTTCTTAATCTTCATAAAGGCGGTTTTAAATAATTTATTAAATTTCGGCTAATTTTAGAGTAGTTTTCTTAATTTTTATAGAGATGTAAAATCTAAAACATCAATGTTAAAAAGAAATATAAGTAGAAGAAAAATTAGCCAAAGTGAAATACCAATGGAAAGACAAAGAGATTGATGGACATAACCAATAAGAGGAAAATTATTTGCTCTTGATTTAAGACTAACCAAATTTAATTTTAGAGGTGTATTTACCAAATTTAATTTTAGAGGTGTATTTTTCTTAATTCTGAAAAGGGTCTAGTATATAGAAAATCAATGCTAGAAAGAAAATATCATAGAAATGAAGAAAGAAGTGAAATACTAATGAAAATCTAAAAAGATTGATGAAACATACCAAAAAACAAAGGGAGATCATATACCATTGATTTAAGACTCAAAATTTCAACATCTAGTCATGCTTAATAACATATAACTCCTTCCATGTGAGTTACGTAGAAAAATCATATCCAACTCATGAAAAATATATAAAAAACACTCGAAGTACCTTATAAGTAAATGTAAAACGTTATGATATATAGATCAAGTTGGCCTCTAACTATTTGGTATGTTTTTTATAATAAAGATCAACCTCAGGAAGCGATTTTGGCATGGTCCTAGCATATGTACAATGTGTGAATCAGATGAAGAGAGCAATCTACACATGTTTTTCAAATGCCCTTCCATTCTACGTGTCTGGTATGTATTGGCAAACACTTTTGTTTTCCCACTGACTGTTTTTGACTCTTCACGCGCAGCTCTTATCTGGTGGAGTAGGCAAAGTGGGAATCGACGTTTCCTCATTCTCATCTTTCTCTGGACTCCATGGAAATGGCGGAATTCTCGAATCTTCAATGATTCAATTTCGCCTGTTTCATCCATTCTCGACAACACCATAGCATCATGGTATATGATATATGGATCTGATGGCTTTTGACTGTAATGTTATCTTTGCTATCACACCTCATATTTTTTTTGGGCCTAGTATATTCTGACTCTCGTATATACAGTTGCATACACATATAGTCCTCATGCTTATGCAATCTGAACTGGCATACTTTTATATATCTGTGTTGATTTGCTGAATATGGACCAGATATGGACTACACATATATGTACATTTGACTTTATATTGACTCAATATAATATATCATGCTTTTTTCCTCCTGAAAAAAAAAAGGTGTTGATGATTTTCCTTTAAGTGGGATTAAGAGATAAAAGATAAATTCAAAAGAAAAAGTGTGTGATTGAGATTACCAATATAGCAAAAGGAAAAATCCATGAGAAAGTAAAGAGAAATGCAATGAGGGTAGGTTTCTTGAATTAGAGAGTTGATGCAAATTTATACCACTCAAGTGCTTGAGAAAAATGAACATACAAACTTATAAACACTTGGTAGAGTTCTTGTAAGATTTAGAGTCAATTTTGAACCAATTTATATACCTGTTTTTGTGAAAGTTTGGTTGTTCATTACTTAAATAAGGCATTACATTAGAGATCGCCTTGTGCTACTAGTTTTCCAAAAGGGAAACCATACTAGTAATTTGCAAATAGACACCATGCATGCATGCCCTTCTTGTCAAAGAAAAAACTACAAAAACATAATGTCTTCATAATATCAAAGGGAAACCTTCTTCACATATATGACGAGTGAAGGACCACCACCATGGGGTTCAGATAGGCAGGGTTATATATAAGAACAGTAGGGCCAAGCCATGGGGCCATGTATTGCCTAGAACAATGCATTTTCAGTGTCCTATAGTGACTAGCTCAATCACAAAACAAGCATCTTCGAGAAGTGGAGGATAGCCACAAGTCAAGGTGTCACGAGGAAAGGGTCATAGATACTAGAGCGAGGAGCCACTATGGAACACCACGAAGAAACCATGAAGCACCACCCAATAGAGCGCAACACTAAGAAGTCATGACGACAAGGTAGAAGAGGAAACTTGAACTAGCAAACATTCCCTAATTTACATTGTGTTTGTTGATCCTTTGGTGGTCTAGGAAATGAACTATGAAATAGATTTATGTATCATTTAAAGACTATCATCATAGTATTGTGGACCACCATAGAGAGATTACCCATTAAACTTAAACTAGAGTTGAACACGAAGGTACTAACGAGAGAAGAATCCATCAAAGCAGTCAATGAATATTGATTATGTTAGAGGGTGATGTGATAGAAAAATTAACAACATGAAATGGGAAGGTGACTTAAACCCCAAAGAAACTAGGTGAATTATAGTGGAGAAGGAGAACCTAACGACATATGAAGTGAGACACTAGTTCTCTAGGCCCAATAAAAGCAGTAAATGCCCATGGTTTGTCCAACCATGGACTACATATAAGTGAGGATAATGATTGACATGGATACTCTACAGATAACGGATCTAGACTCAAAACAAGCTTGACGATCCTTTTTGCTAGTAGAGACATATATATGGGAAGCCTCCACCATCGAGCGATGTCGATCTCTATCATCCATGCAGGGAGGCCTTTCGAATCATAATTCATTACCATAATGAAACTAAAAAGCAATTAGTACTAGAACCAACGGGTTGTAATTAATGTTCGACTCACATCAATATTTAGCTACCTACACTAATGCCTGGGAAAATGCTTGTGGCAAGCTAGGTGGCTTACAATCACAAATAGTTACAACATTGTAGTGTTGTTTGACTGTATTCGTCACCCATGGTGGGGTAGAAGTCATGGTGAACTATGTCAATGTAAAATTTTCTCAGCTAATGTGGAATAGCTTAGGACCATTGAGCATTAAGTGAAGTACCATTCAATTGTAAAGCATAATATTCAAGATGATATTTTATTTTGTTATCTGAAAGATGAATATATGAGATAAAAGGATCATGTATATGCTGAAGAAGTGATGCAACTTTAGCTATATGTGAATCAATGCGCCCAAAACCAAAAATATTAGAGAGACATGAGTCACATTGTACTTTTTCCAAAATAGATATGTGTCTCCTTATGTTAGGATTTGATGATATTTGTGCTTCAAAACCATTGAAAAAACTTTTCCTATCCCCATAGCTCATCTTCATTATTGGTGGTGTTACCCAGCTTACTTGAATAAATATTGAGAATTTTCCCTAAATTGTTCTTGAGGACTCCACCATAACTTGCAGGACCTAGATTATGAATCTCAATGATCATAAATTTATATAGAGGGAA
>APFE030426956.1:161786-209139 GCA_000404065.3 Pinus taeda | reverse complement strand
TATTTCCTTCTCATCCTTCATAGCCAACAATTGTGCATGAAGCTTAACACTTTCTCTTTGATCCTCAATGAGAATCTGCACCATGTCCTTCACCTTAATGAACTCATTCTTCATGTCATCATTAAAGAATTTTGTGAAGGAGGAACCTTCACTTGTGGAAGAAGTTGACATTATGTAAATGGTCAATTAAACAAAAGAAATTTCCAAATAAGGGTTCTCAAAGCTTTCAATCAAATGACAAGCTTTAACCAAATGTCAAACAAAAAACCCCTCCTTATTCAAGAAACCATTTGCAACAAATAAAATAGTCAATCTCTTACAGTGCTTTAACACCTTTCGCACAAACAAATGCTCAACCCGAGCTCTAATACCATCTGATCTGAAAATGGAATGTACTTGTTTAAAGGTGCAAGGTATCCATTTCCCATAATTTCAAAGGTGAGCTATACACTCCAACTGACCTCTAAAAAGGTGAAAACTTCTTATTTCTTATACAGAGATAGACTGTAGGGGCATTCACCGGACATGTCACCTCTAAAGAGAGGATGAGTTCTAGAGGCTACTTGGCCCTCTACAGGCTCTGCCTAAAGAAATAACAAAGTAAACCCTTAGAAGTCTTTGACATACACATACTTGAAGTTTGAAGTCTTGCGGAATAAGACAAATAACTTTGTGCAGCTGAATAGGTGATTATGGGTGTATGCAAGTTATGTATATTTGTTGTTTAACACTTTATATCATTTTTGTTTAGCATGTCATCTTCAGCAAATAAAGACATCAAAATGATAAAGCAGTTCACCCCTTCTGGGCTACATCTGCTGGACCAAGCCTCTCCAACTAGGCTTGTCCTCTTGTACTAAAAATGCTACAAAGGCTAATACAAGAATATGAATGTCTCAAAAGACATATCTGACTATAAATACAGAATAAGAAGATAGGAATTAGCTAAACATGCTCTTTCCCAAGCACTAAACAGTGAAATTGTACCTTATACAGTGCTTTCCCCAATTGGCCCTAATGGCTCCTTAAACTTGCATGGAGAATTTCGAGGTGAAGATGACCTCAATTGGTTTTGAAACCTCTACCATTAGACTCAGAAGGTCAAAAATGGCAGATATAGGCTTTTGAATCACCAAGAATGGATGAACACAACCCCCAAACAGCTCAAGCACTAAAATGACCCTGAAAGCTTCCCTGAAGCTAAACAATGAGAAGAATGCCTCAACAGGAAAAATGAACTGTAGAAATGGATTCAGAATGCTGAAAACATTCAGGAATGACCTTTGTTCCACATTCACTCACTGCACAATTCCCAATGCAGCTCCCAAATTGATTTGGCCCTAGTGGCTCCTGGAACTTCCACGAAGCTAAAACACCTGCAAACGACCTCAAATGGCTGTGAAACCTGTGCCAATGGCTTCATAAGATCGAAGAGACCCAAAATCGAAAAAAACTTTGTCCAGAACGGACTTTCCTAGCCAAAGTTATGGCTCATTAAAGTTTCTTCAGTCTGCCCCTCGAAAAACTCCAGTTAACTTTAGTTAGAGCTAGTTAGGCCCACCAAATATGGCGGGTCCGCCCAAATTTGGCACTCTGCCAAAATTTCCGCCAACTTGGCTGCATTTATAATAAATACATATAAACGGTTGGCAGTTTTACCTCGGATTTTGTGCCGACGGTTAAGGGTTAGGCCCACGGTTTTGGGCGTGAGGTCACGTGGTATGGGGCTGGCCCCCTTAAGGCCCCGCCCAAATGAAGTTTAAACTTCATAATGTTTTTACGCCGCCCTCATAACAGGTTCTGCCTTGGCAGCGTAGTGGTAAGACGTTGCATTAGCTTCTGGCAGGTCGTGGGTTCAAACCATGCTCGACCCAACTTTTGAATATGACGTGGCGACCTCCAAGCCTGCCACGTGGCAACCTGTGATTGGCTGCCCAAAAAGAATATTCCCTAGAATATTCCAAAGAATATTCTATGGAATATTCCAAGGAATATTCTACAAAATATTCTCTTTTTTTAATATTTTTTTTGAAAAATATTCAAAAATTAAGGGTTATTGGGCAATTTTGTTTTTGACATAACTTTCTCATACGGCGACTGTTTTTCGAACCGTTTGCGGCGCCGGAATCAGGAGGATGAGATCTATCCATTAATTTAGGTTCAAGCTAGTTTTGAGCACTTTCATTTTTTACCATTTTAAGACACTTGGTCCTAAGCTCCTGATCACTTACAACCAAAGCCTTGATGTTGAAAGGCTCTCCTTAAGTGGTAATCCAATTCCAAGCCAATAATTCTCCAAGCACTCCTTCTCCAAGTCTAATGAATAGCCTCTAGGACAAGCTTAGTATAAGGGTGAAAATAGACATAGAAAAACCATTTGGGAATAGGAGAGGATGAATTTATAGGTTGGGAAAGGGAGTTAGGGCCTCTCCAAATATAGGATTAGGCCCTCATCTCAAGGAGGTAGCTCATATGGATAAGACAAAGAGGCCATGTTGAGAGGATTCGACCTCATGTATCTGAAATAACCTCCATCTTATCGCTTTGGAAGCTTCTAGTTCACGAAGCTTCTCATCCTCTTTGGGAAAATTATCTTTTTGGGATCATTGCGGGTATGCAAGGGAACAGAGCGATGCCATCATTGGTAAAACACAATGCAACCAGAAACCATCATTGTTTTAAGCCTCATAACAACAATGACTTTCATTTTAGGTTTTTAAGAGCAATTTCTTCAGGGAAAGCTCAAGGCATTTTCCAATCAAAGTATTAGGAGGAATCTGAGTTGTATACATGGATGAGTATACTATATAATGGTCATGTTTCAAGCACTTTGGGGTATGTCATAGGGAAGTGCAGGTGGCTTCAAAAAATACTATGTAACACATCCTCCTCAACATCAATCTCCTCGATGCCTCCACTCAATTCTTCTTCACCCAAATCCATTGCCTCTGTTAGCTATTGTGACTGATCCATCTTCCCCTTCTAGCAGACTTTCATGGGGTTTTTCCACAGTGACTACCTGACCAAGACCTATTGAGGTTTCTTTTGCTTCTTATATGTCTCCTTGGATGTAGAATACTGCGATACAAAAGGCTTAGGTCTGGGAGACATAGGCGTCGTAGTTAGAAACCCTGCAGGGATAGATAGTGCTACATCCATATCAAGGGGAGTTGTCATCATTTTGGCCAGAAAACACTCTCAAAGAAAGTTGGGTACGTCAGCCAACCCTGGTCGTGAAAATAGTTGTTCCCAATCTAGCTTAGACATACAATTCTGCACTTGGCACACGATAAGTTGAAAAATATCAATACAAACACTTAGGAAGCAAAGTGTTTGAATGTGGGGCAATAGGTCATATTTATAGATGATTTTGAATTCAAATCCAACCATTCCCTCCAATTTCTGATCATTAATGCATCTTTCGTGGTAGATTTCCAAAGATGTGCTACATAAATGCATCTTCCCCATTCATTTCAATGGAAATTTCGCCATCCAATCATCTACAATGCTTCCAATGGTCATTTTTCATCCAAGCCACACGACACCTAGCCTTCTAGTGTAGCTTCTTTGGCACAACTCCCCTTTGCGTCATCCTTCCATCCATTGTGCACCCCTCTTGCTTCGTCTTTCTCACTTTTGGGCAATGTATTTTATAGTCCACGTACTTCCTTGCAGCTACCTAGAGTACTAAGACTATCCCACCATCATATTGTCATTATGCAGGGGCAAGATCACCCTTGTACAACTTCAATTGATTGCCATTGAATTTTCTGGGAAATAATTCCTCATTCAGCTTCACGAGCTGAACTACGCCACCATCGATAATATCCTTCACAACATAGGGTCCTAGCCAATGCATTTGAAAATTCCTAGGGAATTTTGTAAATTTACTTTCATATAGAAATACGAGATCATTAAACCGGAAGGTGTGCTATTTTATATGGTGATCATGCCATGCCTTTTCGCGATCCTTCTGCACCTGTTGATGAAAACCTGCTATGAAAATATCTTCTTCTAGTTCTACCAGTTGTGCAAGACACTCCTCCATAGTATCACGATCAACCATATCTGTCAATGTTGCAACCCGCAAACTTGGCACAATGTATTCCATGGGAATTACAACCTCCTTCCCATATGCCAGTCGGAAAGGGGTTTGGCCTGTCAACTTTTTACAAGTGGTCCTATACACCCAAAGGACAACTGGTATGTGCACATCCCAGTCATTCTACTTCATGTTGCAAACATTGGTCAAGGTGCTTTCCAAGATTTTGTTGAAGGCCTATACTATACCATTAGATTAAGGGTGATATGGAGTACTCTTCTGATGATATACCTAGAATTCCTCAAGCATCGCAATAATAGTTTATTTTAAGAAATGTGTGCCCCTAACACTCATTAAAATTGTAGGGCAACCAAACTAAGACAAAATCAACTCAAAGATGATCTTCGTAGTGGTATCTGCACTACAGTTCTTGACTGGTTGTGCCTCCGCCCACCGTGTCAAGTATTCAGTTTCTCTAATAATGTATCGAGCCCTAATATTTTTCCCTAGTGGTTGAATTGGACCCATAAAGTCTATCACCCATTTATCGAACACCTGCAAGGTTATTTGCAGATTTAATGGCAAATGATCCCTTCATGATGGTCTCCCCATCCTTTGACAAGCATCACACACCCTAAAATATATCTTCAAGTCTTTATGTAATGTTGGCCACCAAAGCCTTGCACGCAAGATCTTTTGCATAGTCTTTCTGCCTACATAATGTCCCCCGACTACTCCTACATGTGCTTCTAAAAGAAAGCTTGGTCATTTGTACACTAGGACATATCTCTGCAATATCTCATCGAAGCCCATTTTTTATAAGTTTCCAGTGATCACAGAGAACTCAGTCGCTCGGACCACCAATTCCTTCTTCTGTTGTGTTGAATATCCTTCTACAACCGTCCCTATAGACAAAAACTAAATTATATTTTCAAAGTGATCATCCGCGACACGAACAACAAAGAGTCGTACATCAAGTAACCCTTCTTCCAAAATTTTAGGCTCACCACCAGTCTCAATTGTGGAGAGGTAATCATGACCAGCATTAAGGTGTCCAGGCTTCACAATCACCTCAAGATCACATTCTTGGAATAGCAACAACTACCTGCAAATATTCCCCCCAAACCAGGCTTATTGACTAGGTATTTTAGAGTAGAATGGTCTATATACATTTTGAAGTGTTTGCATAACAGATAGTGCTGAAATTTCTATAACGCATGCACCATTGCCAATCCTTAGCACTCTATAGTCAATTATTTCTTATCTGACTTTGATAATTTCCTACTCACAAATGCTATAGGATGATCAATGTCTCCTTCGCCTGGTTGGGTCATCACTATAACTAGTGCAATGCAAGATGTGTCCACATGAACATGAAACTCCTTTTTCCAATCCGGGAACATCAGAATGGGTGGGGTGACCATTTTTTCCTTCAAAATGTCTAAACTTCTATGGAAATCTTCATCCTAGCAGAATGTTGCATCCTTTTTCAACAGTCTTTCCATTGGCTTAGTTATTTTCTCATATTCCTTGATAAACTTTTTGTAATATCCAGTATGATCCAATGTTGCGCGCAACTATTTTACGTTCTTTGGGACTCCAAATTAACAATGACAACTATCTTGGCAGGGTCTACCATCAATCCCTTGTTACAAACCACATGACCCAACAATATTCCATAACGTACGTAGAAGATGCACTTTTTCAGGTTAAGGGCGATCTCATGTCTTCGATTGGTATCCAACATGAGGTGCAGACTAGCAACATGGCACTTGAACAACCCAAACATGGTCCAATCATCAAAGTAGACTTCTAAAAACTTGTGGATGATTTCCTTAAAATCCGCAATTACCACTCTTGAAAAGATTGTAGGTGCATTCTTCAACCCAAAAGGCATTATTATATATTGAAAAAATCCCATTCCATCGTGAAGGTGGTCTTACTTCGATCCTCCAGCGTGATCTTGATTTGATGGTACTCCGAGAACCCATCAATGAACAAGTAGGCTTCCTTCCCTCCAACATTCTCTAGTACCTTGTCTTTAAATGGCGTAGGATATGGGTCATGGACGCACACATCATTCAACTTCCTCAGGTCTACGCATATCTGAATTTTATCCTGCTGCTTCTTTTCTTGGACTAACATGGGACTTACCCAGTTTGATTCCTCCATAGGTTCAATGATCCCAGATTCCAACATCTTATCCAACTCCTTATGCACCTTTTCCTTATATTTGGGATTTAATCGGTAGGGGCACTACTTTATAGGCTTCGCATCTAGATTCAAAGTAATCTTCATGACACCCAAATCCCCTACTATCCCCTTTAGATCTGAGAACTTGGTGGGAAACAAGTCCTGATACTCGCGTAGAAACTCTGCAAACTTATCAACTGTATATTCATCCCAATAGTTGCATATCTTAGCAAAATTTTGCTGCGCATTCGATCCAATATTTACCTGCGTAGTCCTTAAAGGCTTCAATATGTCGGGGGTTTCTGCCTTAGGTCCCTCAACCTCACGTTGTCCTTCAAACTAGGGAATATTAATGTTTCTGGGGTCATCTTCACTTTATTCTGTAGTCACATTATGACATTCCAGTGCATGGCGCAACTGTGTATTCCAATCTTTTTGAAACCATGCTACCGGTTCCTCAAGTATTTTAAAGATCACTGCTTTGATTTCTTGGAGCGCCTCATCAATACATTTAAAGCCATATTCAAAGCTGAAAGTTAATGGGACTCTTTCCTTCAGGATATCCCATTCAACCGTCCCATGTCGCAGCTTAGTTTCCAAGTACCAGTTCATTGGGATGGTATCCAAAGTGTGAGAAAAGATGTGAACCCATACCGGTTGCGGTTCCTCTCCCTATGCATGAGTTCATCATGCCAAATTTTTGCATGGATCATCATTCCCTATGTATTTCTCTATCATACGGGTATTGGCATACCCAAACCTCAGCTTCGTCATCCTCTAGTATTCTTTCCAATCTGCGAAGCTATCCTTATGTGTACCCCACCAACGGGTAGGCATAGCTCGTAGTGCCAGACCTAGCGCTTGGAACAAATGCTCTTCTGGCACATCCTTTTCAAACTTATCCAAAAAAAAATTAACATCTCTAACCCATCATAATAAGGTAAATTTTGTACCTCAGTGGATATGCATCGAAGTGATTTTGTCAACATATTACAATGCAGTGAGGAGACTTCATGTAATCGGTTTTGCCAATGCTCAAGTTCTTCATCAAAATCTGGAGTGAAGGAACTGTCCTTATCCCAGGCGATCCATCCATCCGCTGTAGGGTTGATTCAATACTCATCGCACGTAGTGATCTTATAAATCTGGTCAAGATCATCCTCCTCCTCATAACCACGGACTAGTTCAGTAAATTGCGCACCTTCAGTTGGATCCAAGAGAACAATGCCTCGGAGCTCCTTTCTTTCGAATGTCAGTCTACACTTTTTCAGATTAATAATTGCATCCATATCAAAGGCCAAATCAATGACTAATAGTGTAGGGTAAGGATTACTATCGTCAACTATTTCGATCACTTCAAAATCAGCTAGGGCGCTTGCTCCTTCAATATCTACCGTGACCCCATACAGGCACCCCATAGGAATGATCCACTGCTTGTTTTCCATATGTAGCCGAATAGGAGACCATTGTAGTGCAGACCCCCCCATTATTTCCCATATTTTCTTCAGCAGAACATTCGCATCAGATCCTAAATTGAGAATTACCTATACCATCTCATACTCCCCAATTTGTGTAGTTAGTCTCATCTCACAACCTTTTCACTACTTACTTTTTCCCACTTTCATATTGCACGTTGTTCTAGAGGATTTTTAATCTTACCTGTACAATTATCAATCAGCTCATGTAGCCCTTCTACCACCCTTCTATCCTATAGAAGCTTCATACACGTCTTGAAAAATGTTGCTAACAATGAGGGGTCTACGTTTTGTGCACTTTTGTTTCCTCCATGCTTCTCCTGACTTCCTGAGGTAGAAGATTCTGTGAAGCTCTTTTTAGCTTCCATAAAAGTTTATTTGCATGGCTTAGGTCGAACCCAACTTCCTTCTCAGTAGCTTGGTGTACCCATCCTTCAGCCTCGGGCTGCTTTCCCTTATCTTCTCCTGTGGCTATACCGCTTCATGTTATGATATTGATGCTAGGCTTCTCTTTGCGAGGCTTTGCTCTCATCATTTGGATATTATGTGTAGGTGCTTGAGCTTTCTTTTCTTGCATATTTGCTATAAGTACGAGACAATCTTCTATGACATGGTCAAACTACTGGAAATATTTACATGAGGGGTGTGTCAGATTCTAATAGTCACGTGCAAAATGTCCCACCTCTCCACAATTGTAACAAATACCCTGTCTGTGACCCCTTCAAGCTCCTCCTCCTTGGCCTTAGAATCCTTCATGTGTTGCACCCACACCTTGATCTTGAGGCCGATTTTATGCCTGCATCCTATATGTATGGGTCTGTTCCATCATCGGTTCATAGCTTTGGTAGGTGCGCTCATCATGCCCAACCAATTTGCAGAAAGTGCAAAACAACTGTTGTGGAGTTTGCACAAAATTTTACAAGAGATGATAGTTATAAATCACATGCTTCCTAGAGATTCGACAGATAGCGCACCATAAGGCTACTCCTGTGCTCGGCCTAGTGGTGTTTTCTCGCTTTAGGGGGACAAACCCTCCCCAATAAGGTAATTCTGATAGATTGGGTAGTGGTCCTTATCATGACCATGGCATTTACATTTCATGCATCAAACTTCCACGCACATTTTGGGCTGGACTTCCTTTCCCTTCTTAAGGCTCTATAACTCCATGTGTAGGTTTGATAGTTGTGACTAAATCTATTGCACCCCCATATTCGTATTCTGCACAAGTGAAGCCTCCAATCGGATGAAAATATCCAAGGCTTTAGCTTGCGTTCCTATTTTTTGTTGCGACAGTGGCAATCTCAAGTGAGGCAAGAGTGAAGAAATGTACCATTCTCTATGTTGATCATCTGTGATTATCATGTTAGCCTATTGAATCAGACACTTGAGTCTTTGGTCAAAGTCCCATGCAAACTCATTTACCTTCTACTGTATCTCTTTGAACTCCTTTATTGACTGAGCTTGTGACTTAGGTTTCTTAAATTCATTGTTCAACACTTGTTGTGTTTCCAACATAGTCACATTGGGTTTTCCTAAGAAAAACTTGATATACCAACTCAACGCTCTGTCTTGTAGCGCTGTGACCAGCTGTGCTTTCTTCATGTTGTCATCAGAGATCTACTGTGCCTTCCATACAACATCTGCACTGAACCAAATTTTCTCAAGTTCTTCAGTCCCTAGACCCTTAAATACAGGCATCTTCATCATGTTTTCCATGTTAAATGATGGAGGTGGAGTTGGAGGTGAAGGTGTAATTATGTGGGGTGGAGGTGGAGGTGGAGGTGGAGTGGATGGATGAGTTATCCCTGTGATACCCTTGCTTACGATCTGCAGCGTGCTTCGTAGTGTCCTCAGAATACTAACTTCGCTGTCACTATCAAACGATCCTAATAGTGGACTATATTCATAGCCTAAATCTAGGTTCCTTCTTGATGATGATAGTGGTTAACGTCCACTAAGACCAAATTGGTCTATCGGACCTATAACTTTCTTAGTTTTTAATTGTCTGGCTCCTCGTCTTTCTTGGCGAGATTGGTGCTGTAGCTTTCTTTTTTGTCTCTACAGTCTTCCAGCTTCCTTTATCTTGCATCTCCTTCATCTCTTCTAGTTCTTGGGACATTGGTGTCTTAGCTTTGCGATCTATTGTGTTTGTCCTTTTGAAGATAGTTGGAGAAGTTTGGTCTAGGAGATCTTCTTTGCTGTTAAATGAAGATTTATTTTGTGTGGTATTCGAATCCTCATAACTGTTGATGCTTAAGGGGTTGTCAAGTTTGCTTTTTTGTTGTTGGCTGGGGCTTTCTCCCTGCTTGTCTTGAGAGTTGTTTCTTTCTTGCCTGATTTCTTGTAATTCAGAGTTTTCTCTAGGGTATTCTTCTTTGCTGACAGTGTAGTGTTGTTTTTGTGCTCCTTCCCACCATGTAGATCTATAGTCGTTTTTCTAGCAGAATTTTTCTCGGAGGCTTTTGGGCAATTTTTGGCTAGATGGTCTTTCTCAAAGCAGGATCGACATCGGAAGAGGAAACTTTCATAATCGAGTTTCTGGTTCCAAACATAGTCTTAATGCTCTCCCACTTTGTGTAGTCCCAAACATTAATTTAAAGGCATACCCATTTTTCGTACAATAACATCTTAATCCAGGTCTCCAGAGATTTCAGGTGCTTACCTCTTGGTCCTTTGAAAAACCTGTGCTCTGCTTCACTATAGCTGGTGGACATATTGATTGCAACTCAATAGTGAATCCCCCCAGAATACTATTGATCCAATGGTCGACAACCCACATGATTTTGTTTTCTAAAATCTCCAAGCACTTTACTAGTTCTAGAGTCCACACAATAGGGTCATCAAGTTTCCACGTGCCTGATCCAAAATGGATCTAAGATAGACTTCTAAGTCTAAAGTGTTCCTTACAAAGGAAAATGAAAGTCCAAGGATGCTCCTGGAAATAGTCCCATTACGTAGATCTTTTAATTTTGAATCTACTGCAATTTGAATGGGCTAAAATGGACTTCGGATGAAGTTATTGTAGAAAGAAGATTGCCTTTGTCCTTTGAAAAAGAGGCATTTCCTTATAAAAATGGAATTAAGGCCTTCTCAAAGAAAATCGCATCGGAAAGGGTTAAAAGGGCGGAAGGACCCCCGATCAACGATCTCTGACTCATCGCATTGGAGGCAGGCATGTATGTGATATCGGGGACCCCAGACTTGGCGATTGCGATAATGCGATAATGCTATTGCAATAATCGACAATCGAAGCGATCAGAGGAGTAGGGATATGGACCTCACCGATCCGATACGTGATGGGAAATATTGTTGATTGGCAGATTGGCAGATCGGCAGTCGGCACGACCAAAGGAAGGAACCCCTGGGGCCATTACAATTGCGATATGCTAATAGCGATATGCCGATATTGGCAATCGGTGATCAGGTGATCAGTGATCCCCAATACAAAGGGTCGTTGGGCACATGATTTGTGATAAGTTGATTAGGGCAGGAACCGATGGGAATTATAAGCCCGATTTCATAAATTTTGAGATCTGGGAATTTGGGATTTTTGTGTATTTCCCATGTATTGGAGTTTTGGCCAATCCACCTATGCGATGTGATATGCCAATGAAAGGTGGACCCGATAGGGTTTATAGGGGCGATTTCATGGAATTTGAAGTTTGGATTTCACACTTGATAGTTTATTTCCGGTAAATCTCCGTGTAATGGAATTTTATCTCATTTTCAGGTTTTTGCTTGAAGGAAGGCCCCGAATCCTTTGTAACAGCTCATTATCATTGTCCCACGCTGCAAACGGGCATTTTTGTAGACAATGATGCGTTTGGGAATGCACAGAGCCATAGAGCTAGATGGCCAGTCGAACAGACAAGGAGCAGAAGAAGCCACAGAGCCACAAAGGATTGATTACATGCAGAGAAACAATTGGGAAAGCTGGAGAGCCAGAAGAATGTTTCAAAGAAGCCAGAGAGCCCAATTGACGAGGTAGCTAAAGCGCAGGTAGCTGAGGGAGTTTTTGGAGTCGCTTTGAAGTCGAGCGAAAAACCAGAGAGCTGAAAGTTGCTAAGATAGTCGCTTGGAGGTCAAGCTAATTACAGAGGCACGCATAGGCCAAGAGAGAGAGCTCAGAGAAGCCAGAGTTGAGAGCCAAGAGCTAGAGACAGAGCCAGAGCCAGAGCCAGAGCCACAAGCCACAAACCAAAGCTAAGAGCCAGAGCAGAGCCAGAGCCAGAGCCAGAGCCAAGAGCTAGAGCCAGAGCCAGAGCAAGAGCCGAGAGCTAATGTGAGGGCCAAATCAAGAAAGCCAGAGAGATTTAGAGCCAAGAATAAGATGGTGTTCTAAACCCATTATGTTAATTGTAAACCAGTGGAGTTGAGCATGGAGATTGTAAAAGGACTTTTCCATAATCCCAGAGAGCCTAGTCGAGTTGACTAGAGCTCAAGGAGACGTAGCCCAAGAGTCTTGGGTGAACTCCATATTATATTGTTGTTATGTGTGATTGCTTGTTGCTGCATTGTAGTTGTTGCTTTATTTGTTCTGATATGTTTTATATCAGTTCAAGAAAATAAACTTAAGGCACATAAACAGTTTAAAGACAAACACAAGCATACACCTATTTTCAAGCACTTTTTAATTCCGTAATTGGTTAATCACTAGATCTTGGGAACATTTAAGCTTTGGAAGTGGGAGAGGTTCTTGTAAGCTAAACAAGAAGCCCTTAGTGCCCCATTTTCAGATCAGGTGGTATAAGAGCCTGAGATTGATTAAACCCACCTTCAAAGAAGGTTATATTAGAATGTTTGATTGATAGAGCAAAGATTGCTTGTCTGAAAGGTGTTTAAACAGTCAGAGGTTGATTGTATGCTTGTTTGCAGACTGAATATTGTTTGAGTTTGTAGAGGTGAAGGGAAAGCTATTGATATCTCAGTCCAAGAAGGACAAGAAGGAAGAAGGGCTAAAGGCATTATTCTTATCCCAAAGGACCTCAAGGAAATCCTTGAAGCACAAGAGGTTTGTTGCAAAAGGTTGCTTGAATAAATCTCTTTGTTAATCTTGTTTGAAGTTCTTTTGTTCATTGGCATGATGACAACTTCTACAAGTGAATCCTCAAATTCTTCCTTCATCACAAGATTCTTTGATGAAGACATGAAGCAAGACTTGTTCATCATGATGGACAAGGTGAGATAAATGTATGAGGATGGAAGGAAGAGCAACATCTTAGAGAGCAGTTGAATTCCGAGGAGGAAGAGAAGCAGTTGTTTTTTGACAAATTGCAGGAGATGGAGAGGCAACTTCATATTGAAAATATGAACCTGAAAAGGATGCATGAGTTTGAGTCACAGCTCTTTGTTGCCAAAGAAGCCTTGGTCAAGTATCAGCTTGAAGAAGAGGTAAACCATTCTAGTTTTTCTTGAAATTCTTCTAAGAATGCTTGTATTTGTTCTTTTGAAAAACATACCAGAGGGATAGGGTCCAAGTTAATGTCCAAGATGGGCTATGAGGGAAAAGGCTTGGGTAAACATGCACAAGGTATTGTTGAGCCAATAATGGTTGAGGAAAGGCCTAAGTATTTGGGTCTTGGCTATGGATAGTCTTATGGAGAGAGTTACAAAGCTGCCATAAAGGCTATTGAAACAGTTCCAAGAAGGTGTTTCATTGCAGGTCCTCTACCTCAAAAGTGTGAAGATTGTATTCATGAGGAATGTAATAGCTTGAAACATCATTTGCAGGATGCAGGTGTTCATAAGCACACACTTGAACCAGAGAGTTGTGGAAACTCTGAAAGCCTTGAGGAGATTGATGGTGTTCCAAAGGGAGCCACTTCTTCATTTGATTCACCTCCTCATGAAGGCAATAAAGGTGAAAGAGAAAGTTATAAATTTGGTTCTAATCATATTTCTTTTGATTATGTTCAGCATGGTACATTTCCATATAAGTTTGGGAAAATAATTGCATGTGCCTTTTGTGGTTTGGATAACCATAATGTTTCTAGATGTTGGAAGAGGATAGCCACATCCAGGAAACTTTTGAAGGAAAGGAAGCAAGAATCCACAGGTCCATTGGACAAGGCAAATCATGTTGTCAAGAGGATGCACATGTTTTGCACCTATTGCCATAAGCAAGGGTATCTTGATGAAAAGTGTTGGACTCTGAATCCAACAATGCTTCCACAAAAGCTGAAGAAAGTGGAAAGAGAAGATGGCAGAAATGGAAAGGAAGATTCCATGATTGATGTGTTTCTATATGATTCACATGTTGATGCTAATGTGCATACAAAGGAAAGACCTTTGAAATGGATTGGTAAGAAATGGCTAGAGTTCTTATCCGATTAAGATTGCATGTCTATTGATGCATCTATTTTCATTTCTTTGTTACTGAGATGCAAGTTGCAGGTTTTTACTGAGAAGGTGAATGAAAAAAGTTGAGTAGGAGACTCACTTTGTTGCTGAAACATTATGTTCATTTCAGCTTTAAAGTACAGTGTGCTTAAGCAAAAGTTGAAGGATGAACTACATGCATGAGAATGATGTGCATGAACACAAGGATGTTGATGATTTTCCTTGTATTTGAACATGTATGTGTAATTAACTTGAAGGGTTGATTGCTTTGTTTTAAACATGCATGCAATATTAACTTGAGAAAATTTGACTTGGTCTTCAAGATGGAGAAGATGATGAAGTGGTTCATCTTTTGAAAAAGATTCCTAAAGGTCTTTTTCTACATGCTTGACTTGAAGGGTAAATTGTTTTAAAGGCATGTTTTGTGGGCTTGTTATGTAGTCCATCATTTATATGTAGATGTAAGACATGGAGGTGTTCACAAGATGTGGAAACCTATTTCTTTTGTTGAAGCAGGAGTTTAGGCTATCCAGTTGTTGTCTGTATTTCTGTTGTTGTTAACATTTTTTTGAGCCACCTTGGATCAATGATCAAGGCAGAGAAATTCAAACTAACTTCTGTGACCATCTCAGCAGGAGTTCTGCATGAAGTCAAGGAGGAAGACAGTTCTTCCTAGGATAACAAGCACGTCCAGGAAGGGAGTGTTCAAAGGTTTTGGTTGAGAGGCACTTGCCATGCAAGCAAGTGTATGAAGGTTGAAAGAAGAGGGTGTTGTACTCTCATCTACTATTCAGATTAGTATATCAGGCTTTTGGGGACCAAAAATTCTTTTAGTGGAAAGGTGTGATCCAAAATGGATCTAAGATAGACTTCTAAGTCTAAAGTGTTCCTCACAGAGGAAAATGAAATTCTAAATATGCTCCTAGAAATAGTCCCATTGCATAGATATTTTCATTTTGAATCTACTGCAATTTGAATGGGCTAAAATAGACTTCAGATGAAGAATTTATCGCAGAAAGAAGATCGCATGTGTCCTTTGAAAAAGAGGTATTTCCTTATGAAAATGGACATAAGGACTTCTTAAAGAAAATCACATCGAAAAGGGTTAAAAGGGCGGATGGAACCTCGATCAGCGATCTCCAACTCATCGCATCAGAGGCAAGCATGTATGTGATATCTGGAACCCAAACTTGGCGATTGCAATAATGCGATTGCGATAATCGATGATCAGAGCGATCAGCCAATCGGCGATTGGAGGAGCAAGGATATGGACCTCGCTGATGTGATATGTGATGGGCGATATCAGCGATTGACGGATCGATAGATCGACGGTTAGCACGGCCAAAGGAAGGAACCCCCGGGGCCATTGCAATTGCGATATGATGATAGTAATATGTTGATAGCGGCGATCAGCGAATGGGTGATCGGTGATCCCCGATACAAAGGGCCATTGGGCATGCGACTTGCGATAAGTCGATAAGGGCAGGACCCGATGGAAATTATATGCCCGATTTCATAAATTTTGAGATCCGGGAATTCAAGATTTCTGTGTATTTCTTGTGTATTAGTGTTTTGGCCAATCCGCCTATGCGATGTGATATGCTGATGAAAGGCATACCTGATAGGGTTTATAGCGGCGATTTCATGGAATTTGAAGTCCGGATTTCATGCCCGATAGTGTATTTCTGGTAAATCTCTGTGTAATGGAATTTTATCCCATTTTCGGGTTTTTGCCTGAAGGAAGGCCCCGAATCCTTTGTAGCAGCTCCTGATCATTGTGCCATGCTACAAGTGGGTGTTTTTGCAAACAATGATGTGTTTGGGAACACGTAGAGCCACAGAGCCACAAAGTTAGACGGCCAGTCGAACAGACAGGGAGCAGAAGAAGCCACAGAGCAGCAGAGGATTGATTATATGTAGAGAAACGACTAGGAAAGCTAGAGAGTTGGAAGAATGCCTCAAAGAAGCTAGAGAGCCCAATTGACGAGGTAGCTAAAGCGCAAGCAGCTGAGGGAGTTTTTGGAGTCACTTGGAAGTCAAGCGAAAAACTAGAGAGTTGAAAGTTGTTGAGACAGATCTTGGAGGTCAAGCGAATTACAGAGGCACGCAGAGGCCAAGAGGGAGAGCTCAAAGAAGCCAAAGCTGAGAGCCAAGAGCCAAAACTAGAGCTAGAGCCAGAGCCAAAGCTAGAGCCACGAGCCAGAGCCAAGAGCCAGAGCAGAGCCAAAGAAAGAGCCAAAGCCACAAGCCAGAGCCAAGAGCCAGAGCCAGAGCCAAAGCCAAGAGCCAGAGCTAGAGAGCCAGAGAGCTTCAGAGCCAGGGAAAAGATGGTATTCTAAGCCCATTGTGTTTAGCGTAAACCACTGGAGTTGTGTGTGGAGCTTGTAAAAGGACTTTTCCATAATCCCAGAGAGCCTAATCGAGATGACTAGAGCTCAAGGAGACGTAGCCCAAGAGTTTTGGGTGAACTCCATATTATATTGTTGTTATGTGTGATTGCTTGTTGTTGCATTATAGTTTCTGCTTTATTTTGCTATTATATGTTTTATATCAGTTCAAGCAAATAAACTTAAGGCACATAAACAATTTAAAGACAAACACAAGCATACACCTATTGTCAAGCACTTTTTAATTTCGTAATTAGTTAATCACTAGATCTTGGGAATATTTAAGCTTTGGAAGACAGAGAGGTTCTTGTAAGCTAGACAATAAGCCTTTAGTGCCCCATTTTCAGATCAATGCCCTAACTGTATGCCAATTTGGATAACCACTCGTGCAATTCACACAGAAAAGAGCAGAAGAATATCTCATGTTCGTCTGTGAATAGGTACCTATTTAGCCACTGTTCCTTTGACAGAGGCAGATTCCTATTTTCTTGAGTTGCAAATGCGTGTGATTTCTAATCTATCAACTTTTCAATATATTTCATAGTGGGGAACCACTTACCACACATTCCTTAGATATATCCCAGTTCTGACAACAGAACCATTTGTTGGCTTGATGGGCCCTGACCCAGGTTCAAAGTTATTTGCAAAAACCAAAAAAAAACCCTAAACTACTGGCCCTTTCGATAATAATCCGTGTAGCGCATGTTGTAATCTGACCCAAATCAATATTGGGGGATGACAGAACCAATTTTCTGCATCCAGAAGTCTGTGTGAGGGGTTCCTGCGACTTCTAAGGCTTAGTTTTGTCTTCATGAACCCTACCCCTTATGGAACAAATAATTTCACTAATTCACATAAATTGAATCTATACCTTCACAAAGGTCATCAAACATTCATAACATCTATAAACTATACTAATCTACTACTTTCGTGCATTAGATAAGCATTCATTCATATAACTTCAGATATAGAGTGAAAATACAAAACCTGCAAAAGTAAATACAGATGCACAATTTATGGATCAAAACTATCTTTATTAGATGTATCCTTTCAAGTACATACTCTTTTTTCGTACACCCTCAGTCGTAGGGGCCCGTGCACTCAGCCTACAACATTACCAAGGTCTTTGCACACTTAGCTGCAGGAACCTTCCCCTTCACCTAAGTATAGGAACATACTTTCCTGCCTTAGCTTACTTGCCCATACAATGATCTTCTAGTTATGAGTTTCTTTTTAGACTCACTATGAATCTTGTATATATAGTCTTTGCTTTTACAATACCATGGTCCGCGGACCATGGGCAGGTCCCAAAACTCTCTACTTCCTAACAACCTAAGGGACTAAAGCCCCTTCAACTCTTATTACCTTTGCACTTCGCTTCCTCAAATTGCGGAGACTTTACATTTGTACAAAAAGTAAGTACCAAAATTTGACTCCAGGGGACCTTATCCCAATAACCTTGCTTCCGGAAAGTATCATTTAATGACCAATATATGTGGCCCAATAGAACTAGAGTCATGTACATGTAGTTTGGAAATTTAAGAATTAAAAATATCACTGAATTTCATGTCTTATAAATCCCTAAATATGTGATTGAACTTTGGAGGAAAATGAGAGATAAAATTCACTACAAAGGGTAAAAATGCAAATGGTATGGTAAAAAATAAAATTTTTACCATTTATAGTATGTTTTGACCCACTTTTGTATAATTTACTATCTTTTAATTATATTTTTAGCTTGTATAATGCTATTTTGACCTTTTGTCTAGCGATGGGATAATATTTTTTAGGTGTTATGACAAAATTTACTTTGCAATATTTTTGGACCTTGCATACCACAATAATTAATCTATTATGGTAGGTATTTTATTTAAAACACACATATAGGTTGGGAATATGAAGTTTCATTCTAAATTTCAATATTTTTGCAATACATAGCCATATACCAACCCCATTATTTTTTGAAACTTAACTTTTCATTTGTGTTGTAACTTGGCAGTAGAGCCTTCGTTACATGGGCATCCTAGTTATCTCCTCACTAACCATTTGTTCCCCATGCTACAATTATTATATAGGCTTGGGAGTCCCCTTTAGTCTCATCATGACTTTGCATCAAAGCCACATACTTATTATTTGCTCTTATTTTGACTTATGCCTCAGAGGCTCCCAAATGTTGAGTCATACTATTGCATTTCATTTGACCACTTGTGCTTTTGGCCTTATGCTAACTCCAACTTTCTCTTGTACAAGTCCTTTTTACTGATCCACTTTATGAAATTTCAAGCCCTACATTTATTTCCTTTGAGACTTGACACCTTTATCCCTAGAGGTAACATCTCCTTAGTGTCATTATCCTCCACGTTTTCCCTTGCATCGAGAATAGGAATGTTCCAAGCATTGGAACTAGTTTTCTTTCCTATGATACCCATTCCTTCTAATGTACTATAAGAATTATTTTAATTTTTTTTCAATTTTTTATAATATTAAAAAGGCAAAAAAAATTCAAATATTTAAAAAGAAAGGGAATGGAAGAGTTTCTTTCTTTTAACTTGGCAGCAAAGTCACTTGTGTCACCCTTAAATAAGGCACTATGTTATGAGTCTTGTCCTCTTTAGGTTGGGGCTTAATATGGCCTTAAGAAGTTGAACCTTATTCAAATTCAATACTCCTCTAGTTGGTTACTCTTCCAATCATATGGATATTCCAATGATGCCTCCTATGTCTCATGCAAAGTTCATCTTGGTCCACGCTGCACAAGTCACAAAATTTGTTGTTCAAGGGAAGTAAAACTCCATGTCGACCATTTTACAGTGTCTCTTGATTCATTGTGTTGGCCATACTCGGTTCATCAAGTCACTTTTAGTATCTGATCAATATCTCTCTAATATACTCGTGTTAATATAGAAGGCCCCCATTGAATTCTTGTCAACAAGTATGCTCTTATTGACTTCAAAAAATTGCTCTAAGAGTTAATATAGAGTCACACTCTGGCCCTATTTTCATCATTTTTAGGTGACCTTGTGCCTATCATCGATTTTCATCATTGGTCTTTGACTAGGTGGTTTCCCTTGTGTTTTACATGAACTATTAGTATCACACATTGGGATTCTTGAAGTACCTTGGTTTTCGTTTGACACTATTGGTGGATTCTCACCTCTATAGTCAACTTTCATTATTGGTTGGTTCAGAGGGTCTCTTCCATGCACTATTCCATATGGTGCATGCGAGAGATGCACTTGGTTGGTGATCCATTAATCATTATCATTTGATTCCTTCCATTGTATTGGCCTTCTAGTTAAACTCGTGTTGGTTGATGGGGTATGCCATAGTGCCCTCCCTCCATTAGATCTTTCCCATCAAATCCAACTAATTACTCTAGGAAAAAGATTTAGACTTATTGTCAGTACCTTGTGGTTTATAATCATCAACGACATATTTCCTTTCTATTGGTACTGGGAATACAATAATGTCCCATGTTAGATAGATTTTTTCAAGTGTTCAACTTCAACACATTTATTCACACTTGTTATAGTCTACTTTGTACCTTGACACCCATTATCATTATTGATGAGTAGTCTTGTGTTTGTTAATGGTATACATCAATGACCAATAATCAAACAATTTCTCATTGACTTTAGCTCATTTATTACCACAGTGTAGAAATGTACCATTGGTGGTTAGTTTTTGAGGACCTTGGGTTGTGTTAGAAGTCATGTTCACTTGACAACTCCTTCAATTTCTACTAGTGATGTCCTCTACTACATGTTGCCCTCAATCTCAACAACTTCTTATATGTTGGCACTTGAGTTTTTTTGACAATGCCACTCATTTCTATATGACTTTGGTACTTCAATTGGGGATCATTTGTACACTTCAATTTGTTCCATACATCCTCCTTTATGATATTGAGACACATCCACTATGTATTATTCTTATCTACGATATGATTTCAGATCCTTTATGGTTTTTTATGATCAACATAACTTTTATATACATAATCATGGATCCATAGTGTGCTTGATTTGAATTCATGCTTTCTTTCCTCTAAGAATGGGTATGCCCACATAAGATGTGAGTTTCCCTTTTTATTCCTACTGCAGCTATTAGTTAGTCTTGATTTTGGTGAGATCCTCTCAATCCCTCTTGATGCATCCTCCTATATATACATAATGTGTATCGACCATTAGACTCCCTTTTGACCACATACATTAGGGGGGTATCTCTTATAACATATTTTTCCTCACCTATCATCAAATTCATTTATTAGTTAGGGAAAAATCCATTTCCCCAAAGCAAGTCTAAGTTTATCTTAAAAAATATTTTCCCAATTTTTGTACAAACTGCCCACAACAAAGTCACATATACATGGATACTCTTAAATAAAATTGCATATGGATTTAAATATATTAAAAAGATATATAAAATACGATTTTTCAGGTGGGGTTTATAGGTTACACCAGAAACTCACCTAGAAGAGCACGTGGCATAACCACCAAAACCAATTTATGGTTGTCTAAATGCACACCTCGTTTGGTCCTCATGACATCCATTAGCCTTCATATCATTTCTTTGGGAAAAAAATCTCCAAATTAGCTCTATTATTTTGTGTTTTTAAGCACTCCCTTGTCTCCTGAAAACCCTTGTTTCCATGTGATGTTAATTCATTCCTATCTGACATCTACCTAGCATCTATTGGAGGAGGAGATGTTTAGTGGCTCAGGAAGGGAGGTTATAGAAGAGGGTTCCACTAGGCGTGAGTAGCTAGGATCAGGTGATCTTGTAACTACCTATCTATTATTGTTATCAATAAAAGAAACTCATAGTTTGTACCATTTCTATTGTTATTTTAATGTTGTGAATCTATAATGGAATTTTTTATGGAATAATATATCATATATACTTGTATACGTTGGAGTTTGTTATTTTTCTCTTTGTTTTGTTGCTGGTGTTACAAGTCTATATATCTAGTGCAAGAACGAGGTTTTGGAGCATGTGGGATCTATTGAAGAATCTAGGCTAATGTAGTTAATGAGATTCTTCTTAGCATGATAACTATTTCTGAGGTATTTTATCTTTAGCTTATTAGCACAATCTTTTCTTGATATCATTAGTGTGTGTATTTCTTACTTCATCAAATAGCTATCAAAACAAAGAGACAAGAACACACGATGTTGGCTTTCTACAAGGGCCAAAACCTCTCACTCTTGGAGAGGAAAACCAACACAAAATTCTTCTTATAGAGATTCCAATTGACAAATAAAAATACCATGACCCTTAACCTATTATGCCACTCCAAGACCAAGACACCAATCCTCTTCTTTGTCACTGTTGAGATCATCGTCATTGAGGCCATCATTACTGCACCATCAAGATATTTATTACTGATGCAACATCATTTTATTTTCACCGAGGTCTTCAACATACCACCGAGATCTCCATGAGGTTTGTACCTAGATCATTGTTTCTCCATAGCTGCACCTTTATTGAGATCATAACCTTGTGACAATATCTCCATTAAGATTGAGATCATACCTATGCTTGAGATCATGACTACTGAGTGTGTTACTATGAAACCTTCTCCATCCAAGTTATGTTGAGATTGTGTATGCTATTATGGGATCAATGAGATCCTTGTCATTACTACTATGTAGATATTTTGTGACTGCATTTTTCTTCCTATACCAAGACATTCATGATATTGCCTAGTATGTTGAGACAGAGTGTTCCCTTCTTACACCGAGACCCTTATCATTACACCTATGTCGATTCTGTAACCATTTCAGTGGCACCCATCTGAGATTACAATGATGCCATCCATTCAAAGTCTGAACCTTACTGTCATGTGAGGAAATTGTAGAATTTTGTAGAATTTTTCCTACAAATAAACTAGCTTTGATACCATGTAGAACTTTTTCTACATGGTAATGCAATGTACTAAATAAAAAATCTTGATCTACTTCTACAAACAATTTAGCGGAAGCTTAATCAACCATGAGCAACATCAATGAGAACACATATAATTGATAAGAAGGAATCAATCACACATAACATGGAAGAATTTACCCAGGGAAATCACTTGCCTAAAACCCCATCTTTGTATTATCATACAAGTGGAAATATTCTGGATTACACAAAGCCTTAGCTCAGAAGCTATCCAACTCTCAGTACAATCCCTTTGCTGCTCATAGATAGTCAAAGGCTTCTCACAAACCTTCTCCTCTGCCCTCCAAGCCTCCTATTTCTACGCACAATTTTTCCTGAGTCCTCCAGCTGCAACCTGTGTGATTTTCACCTCACACATAACACTAACCTCTGAAATAACTGCACAAACCTGAAGGAGATAAATCCTCATTATGGATGAGCTTTCTTTATAGGAAAAATATTCATCCAACTAATAGTACATTGTCCCTTCTCTGATCTCAACTTGGTCTTTGACAGAACTGACATGCAACAGTTATCCATGAGTGAATCCTCAGTCATTTAAAATAATGGTTGTCACATGCATGCAAGCATTAACAAACTATATTTTATTATTTTAACAACTTGTTAAAATAATCTAACTGGACTTGACTAGTTAGAACTAAGTCAACAGATTCTCTCATTATGGAACTCATATTTATTCCCTCAATCGGTGGAGGGAATTAAGGATAAATTCCTCAATCAGTGGGACAACTCATGTGCATGCTCACAAAGACTTCAAATTTGAATTTCCTTAAATAATTAACTCAACTGAATTAATTAATTAATATTTCCAACTGCTGTTAAGACCAAAATTAATTTTACTTCCTATAGATAGACTAGGGACTGCTATAAATAGGAAGGGACCCAGAAATGCTATTTTTAGAAATTTCTATTTTTAGCAGTCTCACCTCTCACCCAAGTTGGCCAATGACCTCCCTAGCCAAACTGCTATTTTTAGACATGCTATTTTTAGGAGTCTTATTTTTAGCACATTCTAAATTTACATATCTTGTTGCACACTTTTCAACAGTGCATACGAGCTAGACTCTCCCTTTTGAGAACCAAGAATAGATATATTCAATGGATATCATTGATTCTCAAGAATATTGTCCAAGGCTACGATGCCCTTCTCCAACTTCAGTTGCTTCCTCAATGTGATAACTTCAGCTTCAATATTTCCAACTCAGCCCTCTTTTTCTTCTATATTATAGGTCATAACATCCTCAATCCTTTTAGCATATTGAAGTTGGATCTTCAGGCTAAGGACCTATTCTAACTATGTCTTGAGGCTGATGACATCTTCTTTTAGCTTATCCTCCTTGTCATTATAGATCTGCAAGAGATTTTATTAATCTTTGCATGCAATTGTTAGTCTACTAACGTCAACTGATAATTTTTCAATAACCTCCAATTATTACTCATATTGTGCATGAAGAAGCATTAGTTTATCACATTCATAAAAAATAATGTCTGAATCAACAAGAATAGCGATAGGTTTGTCAAAATCATAACTCAAAAACAATTCATTTGTATTTATACCTTTAGATCTGTTGTGTGAGACCACACTTGGTTCTGTTGAAGCTTCATTTTTTTATTTGTCTATATGGTCTGCTACACCATTCGCACTACAGGAAATTATTTCTTTAGGATGAGTTTCTTCCTTCTTCTTTCTTTTCTTTTTCTTTATCTTCTATAATTCTCTATTACTATTGCTACTATCACCTCCAAACAGGATCTCCAAATTGTTCCACATCTCTTTAACTATTATGAAACCAGCTCACAAAAAGATAGAAAATATAGATCAACGACTTAAAGTTTAGCCTCTTCGAGGGGGAAACCTCCTTTACATTACACAAATGAATAATTCTTGAATGATACAAATGACAAGACATCCTTCCTATATATAGGAGTCTAAGGGGTCGTAATATAATTAGAGCTGACATAACAATAATAATGTAAGGGCACAACAATAACAATAGTGGGCTTCTATGGGGCACAACAATATAATAAGGGGGTTGCACTAATAACAATAAGGGGTTACACTAGTAGTATAGGGACCTAACATGCTCCTCTCCTTCAAAAAGTTATGTCCTCAATGCTTGAGTAGTTCTGGATGCTTCTGTATAAAATTCTCGTCCTCCCATGTGGAATATTCAGTGGGTAAGTTCTTCCACTTGATGAGATATTCTGAAATTTATCGATTTCGTAGCTGTTGGGTTCTTGTTTCTGTGACTTCTTCAAGTTCCAATACAATTTTTCCTTCCTCATCAAGTTCTGACAATATTGTTTGCACTGGGAGCTTGTCACCTATAACCTTCTTTAAGCATGAAACATGGAAAACTGGGGGCACTCGGGAAGATGCAGGAAGCTCCAATTTGTATGCCATAGTACCAATCTTTTGTAGCACCTTGTAAGGACCATAGTACTTTGGTGATAATTTATTATCCTTCTTAGCTTGCTTGAGGTACATTTGTTTGTATGGTTGTATTTGTAAAAATACCCAATAGCCTACATAAAAACTTATTTCAGTGCAATGTTGATATGCCTGTTGTTTCATTCGATTATGCACCAAAGTGGGGTTATCCTTTAAAAGTTGGAGAACTTGTTGGTGATGCTTGATGTGATCTTTAACTGCTTGAACCTTTTTCTTCTTGATTTGTCCTCCTACCTTGAGAATTTGAGGAATGGTAATTCTTTCCAATGCATTACAAGATATGGTCAGATTCATTTCTTGATGCTCGATGTGATATTTCACTTCTTGAACCTTTTTCTTCTTGATATATCCTTCTATCTTGAGAGTTTGAGGAGTGGTAATTCTTGCCAATGCTTCACAAGATATGTTCGGATTCATTTCTCTTTCTCCAGGGTTGGTTCCTAGTGTATATCCTCTTCTTTTGACGTTTCTTGATCATTTTCTTCCTTCTCTTCACAATCTATGTAAAATAATTTCTTCTCAACACACTTATGACCTTTAGTGTATTTGCTATCACAACTGTAAAAAAATCCCTTTTTCTCTTTTTTCTTCCAATTATTGTGGTGTAAACCTTGTAGGTTGTGGAAGGCTAAGAGAAAAAACACTTCCATATTTATAGTTGTGAGTGGTAGGATTCCTTGTTTCCATAATTTTGCTTTCAATTTTTCTTGCCAACCTGAATGCCTTATCCAATGAATGAGGTTCCCAAAGACGAACCTCATGTTGAATGCTATCCTTTAAATTCCCTATGAAGACATCAATCCCTTGTTTATCTGCAATATCGTTTACCCTTATATTCAATTTTTGGATGTCCTCAATGTTCTCTTCCATTGAACCCTTTTGTTTGAGATTTATCAATTGGCTAAAGAAGGTGTTGTTCTTTATATCCTCATAATGTGCTATCATTTCCTCCATGAAAATTGACCAGGTGAAAACTGGTTTACGACAACAAAGCCCTCTATACCATACAAATTGATTTGGTTCTAAATATAAAATATGCAATATGTACATTTTTTAACAGTTGTACATCTTGTAGATCAAAATATTGCTCAATCTGTAGTTTCCAATTTATTGGATCCTTGCCATCAAACTTCCTCCTATCATTTTTTCTTGATTTTAGGAGCTCGATCTTGAATCTGTTGTATCTCTGAAATTTAGGATCTCCAACATTTGAAATTTCAACCTATGGTAGCCCTCTGCGTCCTCTTTCCAATGCCAACCAGTCTGATCGAAATTGGATTCTTCAAGAAAGAGTTATGCCCAATCTCCCAAGATGACCTAATCATATACTTTTTCAGTAGAGTGAACTTGTACGAAGTGCCACGTGTCACAGTTTCAAACTTCAAACCTGAAACTGATATAAAAAAACTAAAGTTCTTCCTCTTTCACTTCTTATGAAATTTCAATCTAATGCTCAAAAAGAAAGTTATGACGATTTTCCCTAGGTCACCTGTTTGAGATATAATTCGGGATCCTACAAAAACCATAACTTCCTTGGATCATATCTCCAAAAATATAGCGAGACAAGATCTGAAATTTAGACCCACGGTTCAGAGTGATTTCGGCTCAAATGTGTTTTTTTTTAGCTTCTGAAACTTCGTAGAAAAAAAGTTATAGCGAAAATTCCACGATGACCTGTATGGCGCAGTGAAACCCTAGAATCCAAAGCTTTGATACCAAATGTTATGGAACCAGCTCACAAAAAGATAGAAAATATAGATCAACGACTTAAAACGTAGCCTCTTCGAGGGGGAAACCTCCTTTACATTACACAAATGAATAATTCCCTAATGATACAAATGACATGACCTCCTTTCTATATATAGGAGTCTAAGGGGTCATAATATAATCAAAGTTGATATAAAAATAATAATGTAAGGGCACAACAATAACAACAATGGGCTTCTCTAGGGCACAATAATAACAATATGGGGACTACATGGGCACAACAATATAATAAGGGAGGTGCACTAATAACAATAAGGGGTTACAATAGTAGTATAGGGACCTAACATTAGCATATTTTAGATCTCCTATTTTAGATAACATTATGGAGATTCTCATAAATGATGCTTCTTACTTGAGCATCATGTTGCATTACTTGAGGTGAGAGAGGATCATTGCCACATCCTTCACATACCAATCTCCAAATGTTAGACCCACAAAACAATAATTGAGATTTAACATTCTCATTCCATACCTTGAAATTTCCAAAGTGGGGACAGATATTCCTCAGGGAATCATTATAGAAGAATATATATATATATATTATATATATATATATATTTATATATATATATATTGCATTTTTTATCTACACTACCCAAATCTACTCTCCAACAATCATGTTGCAACCAAGAGCCCTGCTCTGATACCACTTGTTGGAAATTTGAGGCATTGATACTACTTGTTGGAAGTGATGAACAATACGTGAGAGGAGGAGTGAATCAGTATTGTGTGCTTATAACAATTTTTTCCTTTCTTTCACAAATCTTGATCCATTCAGTTATTAGAAGCACATCACAATGTATATCTTTTAGCATATCTAAACAAGAATAAGAACAATGCAAGAAGCAGAAAACACATAAACGAATAACCATACACACATAGAGACACTAGATGTAAGGTGGAAACCCAAAGAGAGAAAACCATCGTTGAATGTTCTAATTCACTCTTCTTTTATTATTATAAAATTATTTTTTTACACAGCCACTAGTCACCACCAGTGTGTAAGCCACAACTTTCCAATCATGCGATATGTTACTCACTCCAGGCCACTACTTGTATGAATTGTGTAGACCACCACCTACAAGAAGACTGTAGAAAATCTGATGTAGGTTAACCCGATAATGAAATATAAATCAAAGCAGAATACTATAACCTACTTCTACTATTAATATGCGGAAGCTTAAAGATCGAGCTAAAATAACCAGAATAAGAAGAATCAATGCAAAATACACATGAAAATACTTTGGCGAAAGCCTCAGCTAAAAACCCCACTATTTGTATTATCATACAAGGTGGAAATACATAGGAATTATACAAAGCCTTAGTTCTCACAACTAGCCAGCTCTCAGTACAATCCTCACAGATGCTTACAGGTAATCTTGCTTGCTCTCCAGCCTTCCTCTCTACCCTCCAAGCTCCTATTTCCTTGTGTTGTTCCTTATGGATGATCTTCACCTCACCAAGTGGATGATCACCTCTCACACACTGTCAGAACTATGCAATCCTCAAGGAATGATGCCTTGACTTCATGCATGAGTTTTCTTTATAAGAAAACACATGCCACTGATAGTACATTGTCCTTTAATCACAACTGGGTCTTTCTCAGAATAGACATGCATGAGTTTCTAATGAGGGAATCTTAAGTTAACTGGAGTACATTAGTTCAGAGCATGCATGCTTCAACTGACTGTTAACTCTCTATTAGTTCCTCAAATAGTTTGGAACTAATTTAACTGGACTTAACTCAGTAAACCGAGTTAACTAATTACAACTCAAATATAACTCAATCTTATCTCCTTAATTTAAGGGATAGCTATTGCATGACTTCAAAAAGACTTCTAACTTGAATTTCTCCAACTAATTAATTCAAATCAAATTAATTAATTATTTCCAAGTAGATGTTAAGACTAAATTCGATTTTAATTCACAATTTAATTCAAGGACAAATTAAATTGGAATATTCTTGTTGCCACATTTCAACACTCCCTCTCAACAAGAAAGGGATTATCTTCCACCCTGATCTTGTCTCTATGGAACTTTAATTTACACTTTGACAATGCCTTTTTCAAAATGTCAGCATCTTGCTCCTCTGTCAAAATATACTACAACAACATGATCCTCCTTGCTACATAGTCTCTGAGATGATGATACCAGATGTGGATGTGCTTGGACCTATCATGAAATATGGGATTCTCAAAGAGTTTGATACAACTCTTATTATCACAATAGATCACAGTTGGATCCATCCTCTAATCAAACAAACCAACTAGGATTTTCTGCATCCAGATGGCCTCACATGCTGCTTGACTTGCAGCCATGTATTCTGCCTCTACCGAGTTGAGTTCAACCAACCTATGTTTCCTGCTATACTAAGAAACTGTCGCTGACCCAAGGTTGAAAATCTCTCCTGATGTGCTCTTCTGATCTGATGGACTCCCTACCCAATTTGCATCAATGAAGCCCTGTAGCTTCACTCCCTCTATCTGTATGTACCATAATCCATACTAAGATGTGCCTCTGAGGTATCTCAATACATGCTTTTCCACCTTCCAAAACATCTTGGTTGGTTGAACCATCGCTTGACTCAGCTGGTTCACCGCATAGAACAAATTTGGTCGTGTGTTCACTAATTACATCAGTGAACCCACAAGTTTCCTATACACAGTAGCCTCTACTACTTCTTCTAAAGTAGTATCCTCCTTCCTCCAGTTACCTGCTAGAGGAGTCTGCATGGGCTTGTACTTCTCCATGTGGAATCTCCTGAGTATCTCATTGGCATACTTGCCTGAGACACAAACAATTCCCCATCCTTTTGCCATACTTCCATGCCAAGGAAGTAATGCATGAGACCCATGTCTTTCATCTCAAATTCTCTTGCAAGGTGCTCCTTGCAAGACATGATCAACTGATCATCACCAGTCAATATGAGATCATCAACATAAAGTACAATGATCAACAACTTACCTTTCACCATGATGTGGTACAGGTTTTCATCTGCTTCACTCTTTGTGAAGCCCAAGCTGGTGAAGTAGTTGTCTATCCTGGTGTACTAAGCACGAGGTGCTTGCTTCAGCTCGTACAACTCTCTCAAAACCTTTCGGCTACTCTATGTACACCTCTTCCTCAATCTCGCCATTGAGAAATGCAGTCTTCACATCCATCTGTTGGATCTTCTAACCCATCTGTGTTGATAGTGCCAAAATAGATATCATAGATGAGTACCTTGCGATAGGAGAAAAAGTCTCATCATAGTCAATCCCCTCAACCTGTGAAAAGCCACAGACGACAAATCTTGCCTTATGCTTCTCCACACTACCATCAGTAGCTTGCTTTACCTTGTAAAGCCAACAGGAACTCACAACTGAATTGTTCTCTGGTTTCAAAACCATGTCCCAAACACTGTTATGAACTATGGAGTCATACTCCTCCACCATAGCATCAACCCAAATTAGCTGCTGCACTGCTTCCTCAAAGGAAGATGGCTCGGTCTCAACACATTCCCTAGCAAGGGCCATGTATCAGTGTCCTCCAGGTGCCCCTCTGCTGTGCTAAGAAAATGGTGCTCCCAGTTCCTCTCGCATCCTTCAACAATCTGTCAGCTTTCTTGTGCACTTTCTCATCTCTGGAAGACTCTCTTGAGTGGATGCTCCACTCTTGGAACCTACATGCGGCTGCTCCACATCAGTCTGAGGCTCATCCTCCTTAGGAACCAACAGTTCCTCCACAGAATGTAGTTGGAGCTCCCTCTCAAAGGAAACTCGCATGGCCTTCTGCTCATCAAACTTGAGATCTCTGCGAACCATTGTCCTCCGACTGGTAGGCAAGTACACCCGATAGTTGTGAGGTGTATCAGTGTACCCCACAAGTATCCCCAACTTTGTTGTCGGCTCAAGCTTCTTTTGTGCATCCTTTGTCACATGGAAATATACCGATGAGCCAAAGATCCTTAAGTGACCCACATATGTCTCTTACCGGAGAAAGCTTCCTCTAGTGTCTTCATCCCAAGTATGTGATGCAGGCTTCTATTCTACTTATAGACCATTGTGTTGCATGCCTCAGCCCACAAGTGAAGTGGTAGGCCTTGGTCATGCAACATTGCCCGTGCTGCCCCTACAATAGTTCTGTTCTTCCTCTCGGCCACCCCATTATTTTGTGGGTTATGAGGTGTCGTCAACTCTCGTTTAATTCCTTCCACTGCATAGAAGTCCTTAAACTCTTGAGAGACATATTCTCCACCATTGTCGATTCTCAATGCCTTGATCTTCTTCCTTGACTCTTTCTCGACCAAAGCTTTGAACTCACAAAACTTTGTGAAAGTTTGGTCCTTCTTCTGCATGAAATAAATCCAGCATTTATGAGAATAGTCATCAATGAAAATCACATAATATCTTTGCTTCACTATGGATGACGTCGAGAATGGTCCACACACATCAGTATGAACTCGCTCTAAGATAGCTTCTGCTCGACTGTCTCGATCATGAAAGGAAGATTTGGTGTACTTTCCCAAGGTACAACCTTTGCATGTGTCAACTTGCTCAAGTTTACCTTTGGGAAGTCTTGTAGATATTTGTTGCATTATCTTCAAAGGCCCATGATGCAAATGGCCCAATCGCTTGTGCCACAACTCACCAATGTCTTGGATTTGCACTAATTCTACTTTCATACTCAATGTTGCACAATCATCTACCTCTAGTTTATAGAGATTCTTCACCTGAATCCCTATCCTCTTGGTCTGACCCGTGGCTATGTGTATTAGGAACACCTTTCCTTTACTGTAGACAACATCGTAGCCTCTTTCCTCCAACATTGTGACCGATACCAAGTTATTCTTTAGTCCAGGCACATACTTTACATCTGTCAAGGTAATAGGAGCTCCATGCTCCCTTTGAAAAGTGACCGTGCCCACTCCTGAAACACTATACCTTCCGTCGTCACCCATCTCTATGCACATCTTAAGGTCTTTCTCCTCCAAGGCACTGAATAATTTTTTATCACTGGTCATCTGGAATGAGGCTCCACTGTCAAGATACCAAACACAACCCATCAACGATGAAACCATGCATGTGATGAGGGTAAAGTCCATTTCGAACTGAGAGGCTAATGCCTCACCTTTTGATCCTTCCGAGGATCCCTTCTTGGACTTCTTCGATGGGAAATTAGTCGCATAATGTCCCATCTTGTAACAATTAAGCATCTGACTTTAGACATGTCACCCTTCTTCCCTCCATGAGAATAATTCGATTTGAAATGGGAAGCCTTCCCCTTCCCTTTCCTTGCCTTACTTGCTAAGGCCATATTTTCTTCATCATCATTCTTGGATGAACAACCATCTCATGTGCTCCTCCTGATCTCCTCCTGCATAAGATCTAACCACAGTCGTTCCCAATCGGGCAATTTCTCCCTTCCATTCACAGAGTCCTGATAGTTATTCCAACTCTTTGGAAGGCCAAAGAGAGTGAGGCTCACCATATCATCCTTGGAAATAGTTATTCCCACAATGCCAAGCTCATCTTTGCAGGTGGTGAGCTTGTTCATATATGTGGAAATAATATCACCCTTCCCCATCTTGATTCTTCAAAGCTTATCCTTGAGCGCCAATTTCCTTTGGTCGCTACCGTTCTAGTAGAGGTCCTTCAATGTCTTCCACATTGAAAATGGAGTATCCTTCCCATGGAGACTCGAGACAATATGGTCTCGAACTCCCTCAAGGATGATCCGTCTCACCTTCGCCACACACTTCTTCCACTCAGCCAACTCTTGTGTGTTCGTTGAAGTTGGCTTTTGGATTTATTGATCAATAAATTCCTTCAAACCATTGTCTTCTAATACAGACTCCATTCTATCTTTCCATGCTATGTAATTTGAGCTAACTTCCAAGGCATACTCGAGTCTCAAGTCATAGAACGCCATTAGCCAACCTTGAAGTATGATATGAATTTGATTTGCACCTGCAACCCTAAAATTCAAACTTCGAATTCTCTTCTCAGTATACTATTCACAGCTTTGATACCATGTGGAAATTTTCTACAAGTCTAGCTCTGATACCATGTAGAAAATCTAATGTAGGTTAACCCAATAATGCAATATAAATCAAAGCAGAAAACTATAACCTACTTCTACTATCAATTTGTGGAAGCTTAAAGATCGAGCTAAACAATATAACCAGAAGAAGAAGAATCAATGCACAATACACATGAAAATACTTTGGGGAAACCCTCAGCTAAAAACCCCACTATTTGTATTATCATACAAGGTGGAAATACATAGGAATTATACAAAGCCTTAGCTCTCATAGATAGCCACCTCTCAATACAATCCTCACAGATGCTCATAGGCAATCTTGGCTACTTTCTAGCCTTCCTCTCTGCCCTCCAAGCTCCTATTTCCTTGCGTTGTTCCTTATGGATGATCTTCACCTCACCAAGTGGATGATCTCCTCTCACACACTGTCAAAACTGCGCAATCCTCAAGGAATGATGCCTTGACTGCATGCATGAGTTTTCTTTATAAGAAAACACATGCAATTGATAGTACATTTTCCTTATCTTTAATCTCAATTGGATCTTTCTTAGAATAGACATGCATGAGTTTCTGATGAGGGAATCTTCAACTAATTGGAGTACACTAGTTGAGTGCATGCATGCATCAACTGACTGTTAACTCTCTATTAGTTCCTCAAACAGTTTGGAACTAATTTAACTAGTAACTCAGTTAACTGAGTTAACTAATTACAACTCACATATAACTCAATCTTATCTCCTTAATTTACGGCATAACTCTTGCATGACTTCAAAAAGACTTCTAACTTGAATTTCTCCAATTAATTAATTCAAATCGAATTAATTAATTATTTCCAAGTAGTTGTTAAGAATAAATTCGATTTTAGTTTACAATTTTATTCAAGTACAAATTAAATTGGAATATTCTTGTTGCCACATTTCAACAAAGACACCATTCCCTCGACTTTGCAAGCCACTACTTGCTGGAAGCCACCACTCCCAATAAGTCTCGCCCAACTATTAGGATATTCTCACACATAGGAAATAGTTAAGTATAATTTGGTCTAGTGTAGAGTTAGGTGAAGTGTGTTTCTTTACTATGTACTTTTGTAACTTACAATCTGGCGGTCACGATATTTTCTAGACATGAAGTGATCTGAGGGTTCATTCTCTCCTCGATATTACCAACACTTGATCTGTGGTTTAACACCCGATTGGTCCATGATCTCTATTTAAAGAGCATGGAGGGTCATTTGTAGGGTGATCATTCATGATATAAGCTTATGTAAATTGTCTTTCTTTCACATTAATAAATTTCCTGAAGTGGTCGCGTTGGCTCAGCTCGTGGACTGTTTCCCTCTTTGACGGTTTTAACCACGTCAAGAATACAGGTGTATTGATCTGTGATCTGTTTGTGAGCAATTTCCTTTAGTTTTCTATCTGAGGAACTTACCCTGTAAATTCCTACATGGTATCAGAGCTATTAGAGGGTCACATCCGTTGGTGATCCAAATTGGAAGCCGGTACAACTGCATCCAACTGTCGTTTCCTAGATCTAATGTTTCTGACCGCTTTCAAGCTGAGAGGACTACTCTATTGTGTTAGAAGCATATGTTCTAGTGAGAAACCCCTTTCATTTCACGCGAAAAGGTTTCTGGTAGCCCTAGCTACGTCATTTTTAAGATCTTGAGGTATACAATCTTTATTTGTAGTTTTAGTTATTTATCTCTCTGTTTATTTCAATTTATTTATCTCTCTGTTTTTTTATTACCGGATCTATACCTTTCATTTCTGCATATGCTCTTTGCCCCGCGACTCTATTCGATTTGGGCAAATCAGAAACAGAAAGGAAGGATTTTTCTCATGTGTATGCTCTTTTCCATCACGCCTTAGTGTGATCTCAGAAAATCATAAACATAGAGGAAATATTTAGTTTCCGGCGAAAGCTAACTTCAAGCCAAAAGGTTTGGTTTTTTTTGTATGTCCTTGTTGGGTTGTCCGATTTTTGTTTTGTAGGGAAAAATGGCTTTTTCTAGTAAGCATGCACCCCAAAGCTTCAGTGACTAAAAAAAAAACTGTTTTCACTTTTCCAAAAATTACTAACCGTTTAAACTAGCTCACTTAGTCTAGAATTACTTTATGAGAATAGAGGTGAGTTCAAGTCTTTCTTTTTGTTGAGTATCTTTTTCAAAAAACACATGTAACTTATGTTTTAAAGTTACTTTATGTAAAAGTGTTAGCACCCATTATAAAAAGTGAGTGATTTATAATTCTAAAGTCTTTCTATCTTTTATTTAAGTTACAATTTAGTGGGTAGCTCATAAAGTACCATTGTAAAAGTGGCTTTCACTTATTTATAAAAGTGGATCACATAAAATATTTTTTTTTTTTTAATTAGCTAATTAGATTAAGGTTGGAAAGGGGAGGGATTTTTTTTTAATATAACATTATAATTCACTTCCACACATTCATGCACTTCGTTAGCATCTTCAACAATTTTTCTTCAAAAAGTCATAACTTCATCCGAAAGCCGTTTTTAGAGCCATTTTCTTTATTGGCCTAAATTTTCGAGATCTTTTCATTGGAACACTTAGTTTCAACATCTACAGCTTCAGTTTTTGTTAAAATGGAAATTCCATGCCAAGTTATTCTTGATGGCACCAACTACTTCCAATGGTGGTCCTACATTGTGGATTTACTCAGAAGTAATAGTTTTTACATAATAGCCTCAAGCCAAGAAAGCCGTTTTTAGAGCCATTTTCTTTATTGGCCTAAATTTTCGAGATCTTTTCATTGGAACACTTAGTTTCAACATCTACAGCTTCAGTTTTTGTTAAAATGGAAATTCCATGCCAAGTTATTCTTGATGGCACCAACTACTTCCAATGGTGGTCCTACATTGTGGATTTACTCAGAAGTAATAGTCTTTACATAATAGCCTCAAGCCAAGAAACTAAACCTAAAGATGAAGATGAGGCAGCGAAATGGGAAAATAGGCAAGATGAAGCACGTGGGTTGATAGGGATGTCTATTTCTCCGGACCTTAGATTCCATATCACAGAATTTGATACCCCTAATGAAGCAATGAAACAACTCAATAAAGTTTTTGGAATTAAAAATTAGAGCCTATCAACTCGAAAATGAGTCGCTTACATTGGACCCCAATAATTTTCCTTCCATTGAAGATTTTTTGTCCAAGTTCAAGACTCTTAGACTTCTCTTGGAAGGTGTTAAGGTTAACAAATAATATGGTGGCCTTATTTATTACATTCTTACTAAGTTGGGACCAGCCTACTCTGTGTTTGTTTCCACTTTCCATTCTACTAGAGAAGCCTTTATTTCTCAAGGACGAGACTGCAAGTCCCCCTCTTTTGATTCCTTTTGTGATTCTTTAATAAGAGAACAAGAAAAACTTTTACATCTTGGTCTTCTTAATCTTGGAAACTCTTCTAAGAAAGCCTTAGGCTCCTAGCAACAACCAAATTCAAAGAATCCTAAGAAGCAATATCCTAAAAAGAATGGTCCTAAACCAAGCAAGGGTCCTAAGCAATTTCAGTCTCAAAATGAAAAATCAATTCAACAAAATGATATGGCAAATAAAAACAAAGGGAAGAATACTGATAGACATTGCAACTTTTGTAATTGAGATGGCCACTTAGAATCCAAATGGTTTAAGAAGATGGAATCCTTGGAAGCAGCAATGAAGAAGTATAACATCCATTTGGAACATTCTTCAACTTCAACTTCATCTTCAGGAATAGCACTTTATGCATGTGGTTGTCAAGCATCTCGGTCTGGTTATGCACTAAATGTGTATTCTTCTTATCATTCTCATGAGTGGCTCATTGATTCTGAAGCTTCTTATCACATGGCCAAAAACAAAGCCATGTTTTCTTCTTTAAATGATTATAACATCAAAAATATATATGTTGGTGATGATAGATCTCCTAGTGTTGTAGGGACTGGAACTATTCATCTAGACAATGGTCAATTTAATGATGTATTATGTGTTCCAACCTTATCCTACAACCTTCTATCTATATATCAGATAACTCATTCAAGTGAAGGTAAAACCGTTGAATTTTCACCTCACGATGTTGTAATTAAGGACCTAAGCGATCCTAGACACATTTTAGCTACTGGCATTGCTGATGATTCTACAAGGTTATATAAGTTTAACAAATTTGGATCATCAACTCTTCCCTCGGTATTTGTTGCTCATAATAATGAAGTGAGAAAACTTTGGCATGAGCGATTTGGTCACTTAAACTATCGCTCGCTTCAAAATCTATGTAAAGAAAATATGGTGACAGGTCTTCCTATGGTATCTTGTAGAGATGGTGTTTGTTCCAGATGTGTACTTGGAAAACATCCTCGCGATAGTTTTGAAAAATATGCCTCTTGGCATGCCTCAACTCCTTTACAGCTTGTGCATAGTGATTTATATGGTCCACTTCCAGTTGTTTCATTCTATGGCTACAAGTTTTCTTAACTTTCATTGATGATTTATCCAGATGCACTTGGGTATACTTCTTAAAACTCAAGAATGAAGTATTTAACATGGTCTTGGCCTTTAAGGCCTTTGTTGAGAAATAATCTGGACATCAAATTCTTAAGCTAAGATCTGATAATGGCGGAGAATATGGTAACAACAAATTCATCAACTTTTTCACTGAGCATGGAATTCAAATGCAACATATTGTTCCATATACTCCACAACAAAATGGTTTAGCTAAAAGGAAGAATCGTACCTTAAAGGAAATGGCTAATTGTATGCTTCAATCTAAAGGACTTAGTCTTAATTTTTGGGCAGAAGTAATTAACTGTGCAAATTACATAGCAAATCACACTCCTACTAAGGTTTTAAAGAATATCACTCCAGAAGAAGCATGGAACTCAATTAAACCATATGTAAGTCACTTTCGTGTTTTTGGAAGTGAAGCATGGGCCCATATTCCAAATGAGAAACATAAAGCTTTAGAACCTAAGAGTGAAAAATGTATTTTTGTTGGATATTCTAAAGATGTCAAAGGATATAGACTTCTTTCACCTAAGTCCAAAAATGTTATCATTAGAAGAGATGTAAAGTTTGTTGAAAAATATATCAGCCTACGATCCTAGTTCGGCAGATGTGCCACCTCTCTCTCTCCCTTCTACTTTTGAAAATATTTCTTCTTCAAATGATGACATCGAGGATGACAATCCTCCCCCACCTTCTCAGGATCCTCCTTCAGCTCCTCATCTTCCAAAATGGGTTCGTGCTACTCGAGATGCAGCAGGTGCTCTTGCAGGTGATCCTACAGATCAGCGACGTACACGTTCTCATTTCGATAGAGCCTCTTCTTTACTGGATCAAGCTTCAGCGAATTATGATCCTGACACCTTTGCAGAAGCTTCAGGCCATCCAAATTGGGACGCAGCTATGGATGAAGAATATCATTCATTATTGGCAAATGATACATAGCATCTTGTTCCTCTTCCAAAGGGACGAAAACTTGTTAGATGCAAATGGGTTTACAGAACCAAGTTTGGACCAGATGGAAAAGTTGATAAACATAAATCTCGTCTTGTTGCTAAGGCTTTTTCACAAGTTGAAGGCATTGACTATATTGAAACCTTCTCTCCTATTACCAAAATGAACTCTATTTTCCTTGTTCTTTCCCTTACTGCCTCTTTCAAATGGGAAGTCCATCAGATGGATGTTAAATCTTCCTTTTTGCATGGGGACTTGCATGAAGAAATTTGTATGGAACAACCTCCTAGCTTTATACAAACAAAATCCAGCCTTGTATGTCGGCTTAAGAAATCCCTTTATGGTCTCAAGCAAGGCCCTCGGGCTTGGTATGCCGAAATGGATAGCTTTATTTTAAATATTGGCTTTTCTAGGTGTCATTCTGACAATATTGTCTACACCAAGAAAGTGGGTAAGTCTCTTATCATTCTTGTTCTTTATGTTGATGATCTTATCCTTACTGGTAGTGATCCCAACCTTATAAACCATGTGAATTCCATCCTTAAAAAGAAGTTTGAAATGATAGACTTAGGACACTTGCATTATTTTCTTGGTCTTCAAGTCTTGCAATCCAAGGAAGGTATTTCCCTTTCCCAATCCAAGTATGCATGTGCTCTTCTATGCCACTTTCAAATGGAAGATTGTAAGCCATCAACTTCTCCCTTTCAGTCTAGAGCCAAACTTCCAGTCACTTTTACTTCCCCTGAAGTTGATGCTACCTTAAACTGTCAACTTGTAGGAAAACTTTTGTATCTGACCCATACTCGTCCTAACCTTTCCTTTTTTGTTGTCCTTATTGCTCAGTTTATGCAAAACACACATGAAATTCATTGGAAAGCAGCCAAAAGAATACTTCGTTATGTTTGAGGTATAGTTCAGTTTGGGATTCATTACAGTGCAGAAGCATCTCCTCTATTGGTTGGTTTCACTGATTTTGATTGGGCTAGTGACCCTGATGATCATAAGTCTACTGCCGGTTATGTCTTCACTCTTGGTTTTGGACCTCTTATATGGGCTTGCAAGAAACAAAGTGCCATTTCTCTTTCTTCAGCAGAAGAAGAGTATCGTGGCGTCATAGAAGTTAGTAAGGAAGCCCTGTGGATTCATCAGATCTTATCCAAGTTTGGCTTTCAGCAGCAGCATCCAACTACACTTTGGTGTGATCATTAAAGTGCCATTCAACTATGCAAAGATATAGTCCAACATCAACGTAGCAAACACATTGAACTACACATGCACTTCATCAAAAAGCTCATTCATTTCCATGTACTTGAAGTGCAATATTGTTCAATATATGATAAAGTTTGAGACATCTTTACAAAGTCTCTCATAGAGACGAAGTTTACTAAAGTTCAATTTATGTTTGGAGTTCAGGAAGTTATCACTAAGGGGGGATAGGCTCTAATGCCTCCTTCCTTCTCCTATTATGTCATATTTGTACATCCTTCAATCCTATCCCAAGTTGTTCTTAAGGGGGGGTGTTAGGATATTCCGACACATGGGAAATAGTTAAGTATAACTTGGTCTAGTGTAGAGTTAGGTAAAATGTGTTTCTTTACTATGTAATTTTATAAATTACAATCCGACGGTAACGATATGTTCTAGAAATGAAGTGATTTGATGATTCATTCTCTCCTCGGTATTACGACACTTGATCTGTGGCTTAACACCCGATTGGTCCATGATCTCTATTTAAAGAGCATGGAGGGTCATTTTTAGGGTGACCGTTCATGAGAGAAGCTTATGTAAATTTTCTTTCTTTTACATTAATAAATTGCCTGAAGTGGCCGTGTTGGCTCAAGCCATGGACTATTTCCCTATTTGAGGGTTTTAACCACATCAATAATACTGGTGTATTGATCTATGATCTGTTTGTGAGTAGTGTCCTTTGGTGTTCTATCTGAGGAACTTACTCTGTAAATTCCTACACCAGTCACCACTGGATGGAAGCCACCACTTGCTCACTGAATGCCCCAACCTTCAAGCTCTCATGTGGACCACGTTTCGTAATTTTTCATACTGGATCCATGACCTCTACAATCAAACACTTGTGAGCCATATTTAGTCCATTTTCACACTCGACTCACAATAAACAATCTGCTCACATAATTGGATGCACTCAACAACATAACAAATAATTTGCATACAAAACTCTACAACATGATGAATCTTCCCTCATACAATCAACTCAGCAATGCACTCAACAACATACTCAGCCATCACTAAAACTACTACAACATACATCAATCGTATTATGCATAACAATACATAAATTCTAGAGCAATAGATTCTCCAATAAAAACCCCTGCAACACAAACACATCAGCAATCTAAACTCTAATATGAAGTCTTTACTATAGAAACTACAACAATAATTTGATCTCCATATCAACAGTAACTGACATCAATGCAATCTACAACACAAGCATGTTAGACATAAGATACACCACAACTCCGTCATCCTCTAAAATATGTTGTGAATCTAATCTTTGGTCCACACACTATCTATGCAATATTGTCGCTCACATTCTCTCTCAATCTAACCTCTCCTACTTCACACTTCAACATTTTATCAAAAAAAAATGTAATCAATAGGAAGCATTAATCCTCATTATCTTTGACTTGATCACCTTCTAGAGTGTGGAGTGAACTTCCTTGAACTATCTAACCAAATGCCACGTGCAAAAACCATAGTAAATGCCCCTGGAATTCACTAGAGTGTGCACAAAATCTAGGATCTTCACTCTAGAGGTAGTAACGCACATTCTCCATTCAGGAAGTGCATTATAACATTAGTGATAAGCTTGCTAGGGTGAGTTATAACACAGGTTGTCCTCTTATGACCTACGTTATTCTGTTCTTTAGTCCAAACCTTGATCAAACTGCTCCAGCTCTTTCAGAAATTGACCATCTTCCTTTGTAAGCATCTCCAAAACCTGTAGATCCTCTACAACCATCATAAAAACCTCAGTAACATGTCATAAAACCTCTGAACATTATGGCAACTTCTTCAACCTTGTTGAAATCAATGCCAACAAAATCGACTCCACAAATAACTCCATAAGCACACATCCTAGGTTGAAATCAATGCCAACAACATGAGGCCAACATGCCCAATTGGAGTATGGATTGACACTACGATCATTTGGAGACTTAGGAGACCACATTATGACCCCTAAGATGAAATAAGGGGCCCATAGAGATATTTTGACAGAAGTGTGAAGGCCAACCTTAACATCATGATTTTATAGGGCTTCTACACCAATCATGGAACCTTCAGCCCTCAACGCATGCCCCAAAGAGCCTTACAAATAGATTATTTCAACTTATCTAGCCCTACGGCTCACACGTATTTGAATGTTTTTATGTTTTAGGCCTTCACCAGTGGGTTGGCTTGTAGCCCACCTCATCATTCTAATTTTACTTGTTGATTAGGTATTTTAGGCCTAATTATATATATTCCTCCTCATATGAATAGAAGAGAGGAAACTTGACTTATCATCACTGTTTTGACTTGGATATTTCGACCTCTTAATAATTTTTGCCTCTTTGTCTTGTGGAGGAAATTGGATCTATGAATGCATTTCGATAAGTTCAACTACTCGCTTGTCTCTGGAGTTATTGGATTGGATCAATGGATTGAATTCCATGCATGTTATCTTGTAAGTGAGCATTTTTTTAGATAAATCTTTTATTTATGTCTAATTTATGGAATATCTTGAATCTTGGGTTTTCTATTATGCCCTAATTTATTGGAAAATTATTTAATAGAATCTAGATGTCGTTGTTACAGACATTACTCATGAATAACATGTGAATGATAATCCTAATGAGAATTTTGATCATATCTCCCATAAAACTTCTTGATCTATTACATAGGTAATTGCTAGGGATTTTATGCTAGTGCATCAATTATACTTCCTCCTTAGAAAAATTTAGCTAGCTAATAAAATCATGGACTCCATCCTCCCAAGGATTAAGGCACTGAACTACCTTGTTAGTGATAAAATTCACTTTTCATCTATAAATTTTCTCTCATTTTCTCTTGACCTAATTGATCCCCTTTAAGGTCAAGTGTCCAAGCTAGGGATTGGTGTGAATTCCTAGGGAGGAAGTATTTTTGGCATTGAAGAGACTAAACATCAAGAGGATAGTATTTGCCACAAAATCTCTTCTTTTTGTCGGCTTCCACTTCAATCTCATCCATAAATTCCTTTTCCCTAGTTATTTTCCCTAGGGAAACTCTAGTTTAGATTTAGCTTCAACTTGGGGGCTTCTTCAGGGTTCCATGTGCCTTGACCTTGTTGATATATATTGTTGGGAACCCTTTATCTTCACCTTGACCTTTGGCAACACACACAATCAACCTATTAATCAAGTCATAGGTCTTGCGCCTCATAAGTTCATCCTCTTTTGAAAAATGAATTTTCGTCCATTTGCTGATTGGAACCTTATACTTAAGTTGAATTTTTCCCTTAGAAGTTTATTGGTCATCATATACCTTTATGCTTATAATATACATCCTAGGTGGCCTCATACTAGGACTCCTCCCATTGGTGAATTTCAATAAAGCGCAGGGATTTTTTGTTATAGTAATGGTGGGCCACTAGCCCATTGTTGTCTCTTGGTCTAGTAATAGCCTTGTAGGGTACCCCTCACCAGATCGTGCTAGACTTTGTGGCAATAAAGAAGAAAGTAGTAGTAATTCAAAAACATTTCTATTGGAAAAATCTTTGACGAGATTTCCAGTGGTATACCTAATCATGTACTACCTGTCCCATTGCTAAACCAACCATCTAGAAACAGGGGTTTTACACTCCTCTACCTACCCCCAATAGGCCCTAGGAGTCGGCCTCCATTGATTGCATGTCAGGTTTACAATCCACTAAGCATGGCAATGATTGTGTGTTTGGGGTCATCTATCAATTCTATAAGATAACCCTTTTAGCACCATGGAAGAAGAGTATCACAGTTGAAGCCACGACTAAATTCTACTTTGAGTGTGTTTGAATTCATTTTGGGTTACCCAGACCATTATTTTAGATAGGAATAGTAGGTTTCTTGGCAAATTTTGGTCCACCTTGTGATCTCTCATTAGTAATCAATTGACCAAATCGACTTACTTTCATCCCCAATCAGATGGGCATCTTACCACATAATCTAGCAGGGCATAAAATGAAACCCTAAAGGATGGAAACCTAGACTATGTGATAGCAATGGGACAATGGCCCAATGTCACCATAACTAGTGTCCCCTGCTCTTTACGAACTTTTACCGATGGGAGGAGTCCCAGTAAGATAAATAATCACCTTTGATAGTTTTTTTAGGGTTAATGGTACAAGGTGATGAGATAAGACATATCAAGATAAGCTCTATAGGATAATATGGAAATTCAAAAATGCTTTCGCTCCCTTTAATAGACCTAGAAGAAACTCATACAAGGCCTTGGATTTTGTGATTTTGCGTCGAAAAAGGTACTTTCGAGATCAAGGAAATGAGAAGAAAGGGCTTATTAAGATTTATTCCAATGAATACTAAGCTCATGCAACCCTAAAAAAAGTCCCCGAATCATAAGAATGCGAGTTGGGTTTCCCTTTCTAGGGCACACCTAAGGAAAATATTTTTATGGATGAAAATTCAAGAGATGACCACTAAACTTTGAGATCTTGTAGAGCAGACTCTAGGCTTGAGGACTATACTCTCAAAATCCACCAACTCCCTCTCTAATGAATTTCTCTCTATGCCCTAACCTAGTCGTCCAAGAAGAGGGGACCAAATTTATGGAATAAAGAGAGCGTGATCACCAAATGGCTTGAGCTAGTGCCTTCTTCCTCAGGCTAATGGAGTCCTATATGCTTTATATTGGCCAAAATTGTCGTCAACGAGGTTAAAAGTTGATGCCCTGGCTACCAACCTTCAACAATTAGCTATTATTATAATATGGAGTTTCATGAAGAAAAATAATGTTTCATCACTAGGAACATTCATTGCATGCTATATCATGAGTAACATATGCCAGAGCGAACCAAATAGCTTTCAAAAATTTATTCAAAAAAATGAGGGCACAAGAGCATTTATTTTAGTTGCAACAATTACATATATTAGACAATTTTAAAGAAATATTTTCATCAACAAGAGAACTTACAAGATAGCCATGTAATATATACATGCATATTCAAGAAGTAGCTCCAATACAAGATCAAAACTCTCTCCAAACATCAAAGTGCATCCAATATACTCCAAAAGATCACTAAAGAAAAAGTGTGAATTATCCAAAGAGGCCAAAAATTCCAAGTCTGATGATCATCTCTCATAAATGAACTTGAGTTCTATTTATATGAGTCTCACTAAGTCGAATTATCCTAGTTAGCCCCAAAAATAATAAAATATTGAGCAAGAAACAAGCCTTGATCAAAATCCAACCAAGTAGCTTTCACAAATTATGAATTTTCCATCCAGATGCTAGTTGAATTGATGACATCATGTCGGTGTAAGGTCGTTGGAGGGCCATGCTAAGTTCTCTAGGTTCCAAGATGTGAGAGAGGGATTCATAAAGTATGAATTAGGGGATGGCCCCCAAATTCTCTATGCAAGTCATCATGTGGGGCCCCAAAGTGGGTTTGGGGCAAAACTGTTGGTCTCATGGGTCTCCTAATGATAGAATATCCATCCCATGTCTCAAGGGTGAGACAAACCTCCTCTCGGGCCTTAGATTAGCTGCCACTCCATATGTTATGTCGGTAAGGCACACTAGTCCAAGTGCATGATATCGCAAATAAGGTGGGATAATAAACAAATTACTAAAGGTAGTGAGGTTTCCCATGGTGTGAAATGATTCTCTATGTTGGACACCTAATCCTAAATGGTTAGTGTGGAAGCCGAATGGACAAAGTAGTCCAAGAGACCTTGGGATGTGAATCCCAATGGTCACATAATGTACCATAAATATACATCATTTGTGAATAAAAAATGTACTGCATGATTTATCTTTCCTATTGTTTTCGCTCACCATGTGTGTTTTCCCTGAGCAACTGGTCTGAGTTGCCTTGAATAGCGCTGGGCTAGCCTTCATTACCTGCACTGCTTTTGCCATAACGTATCTGCCCTGACATAATGCACTTCCTCTGTCCTGACATGGCTTTCATATTGTATGCGTTTTAAAACACGCCTCTGTCCTCTGAAGAATTAATTTGGTGAATGATTACTTGATCCAGAGCAGAAGGCAGAAGAATCGCGGCTGTTGAATCGACATGCTACTCGCAGTCGTGAGGACCAACAATGGGGCAGTATGGTTCGACATTTGCTGTAGCGACTATTCAAGTCATGTTTTGGAATCGTTGTATTAAATACGCTGTTTGAAACGGTGTTTAGTCGGCCTTCTCTGAATATGACCACCTTGGCACCAACTAAAGTATGAATACCAGCAAGGATTATTCGTAGAAGCGTACGACAAAGACTGCTGGTGGCGTGGATTCGTCGTGAGGAGGCTCTTCTGTGGGGAGGAGTTTTGGTTGGTTCACGGCACCAAAACTCTCTGCGCACATCACCTTTCAGACTTACGTCGCGCTCAAGACTAGAAAGACGGAACCTGGCATTTGGTTATATTTTGTTTTTGTTTTTGAAATAAAGGGGTTTCACCATACAACTCTATTTCAGGCCAGCGAAGGAATTCCAGCTAAAATTGTGTGCATGAAGTCTTATTACATATCAACGAAGAAGTGTTTTGGTTAGCATCTCACTAGAAGCTTTTGAGAATTGATACGTTCATCTATGTTCTTCCAACCATATCAAAACAATCTCTACACAATCCCCTTGGCAGTCCTCCAATTCTTGTTGCAGACCTTCCAAGCATATATCCTCACCGTCAACATTATCCCCAAAAGTGAGATCTCCGGCCGAGACAGTTTTTTGAATTGCTCCTTTCTGCACTTCTTCTGTTCCACTTCTTAACTCAGTCATTGCAAATTGAAGGTTATTAATCCACTTGCAGTGCGTTAACTTCACACACTATACTTGTTTCCTGGACTGATAGGTCGACTTAGCTGATGCAAGACAGTCTTTCCACGTTTCAATCACCAACGAGTATTGTGTCCAGCAAGTGCAGGGGTAAGTCACGGCCTATATGAAGCTAAGGAGCTCAAACATTTCAGCCTATTAACACAGCTATTCACAGAGTGCACGCCCAGCAATTTGTATGAGTGATTTCGGCCCACCAACCAAAGCAAACCCGTCTCTCTTGCCAACAGAACTCATCCAGGGTATAAGAATGCTATTTCGCCCCTCTTCCAGCAGAGAAAATCGGTCATTAGAGGCCCAGAACTCTGATTATACAGTCCTTCCTTGTAGACAGTGATAGGAATAAGTGGCATTAAAATGTAAGACTGTTGATAATCTTACGGTAGTTGTGGTCTGCCTCCAATCTGAGCCACCGCCAAATCTTGTAGTTCCCAGGTCACGAGTGCGGAGAAGCATATCCGCAGAAGGTCACCAGTTCGAACCCTATTGGGCCCTCTTTGAAAGCATTGATAACAGGAGACCGGTTCTAATGCTGGTGAAGTCTTTTTAAAAGCGTTATTCACAGGTCCCAGGATCTGGCATTAATAGAGATTTATAACGTATATTGAAAATTTGATCTGGTATTTGGTGATATAAAAGTTTAAAAAAAGTCGAACATTAGTTGTTGTTTGTGGTATTTCTACGAGTATTTATTTGATATCAACAGATCTGTAGTAATTTTGGAGTTTGCTACCAAAACATGGTGCAATACCACATGCAGTAAACCCTCCGAAATTTCAACCAAGTGGATTTGACCTGTGGCAGAGCTCGGTACTTCACCAAGTGGGTGGAAATGAAATGGTTTGGTAGCGCTGGAGAAGGCATGCAGATCACATGAAGATATGTATTGATTTGATTCATAATTTGTTGGAAGTTAAATTCTCAGGTGAATTGAAGAAAATTCATTCTTGAGTGAAGAGTCTGTTTTCCGAATATCACCATTCTGTGTACTGAATCTATTGCAAGCTGATTGATTTGAAGAGCAATTGGTGTCCATCTTTTTCTCATTGTTTTACTATTTTTTGAGGATTAAAAATGGCTCCAATTAGTGTAATATTAGAGTTAGTGGACAATCTAATACTCTCTACTATGGATAATACAATCAAAATCAGCAAGGATTTTCTCACTGATATTCAAACTTATTTGCAAAATGCACAAGAAAAGATCGATTTTTTGCAACTTGAATCACA
>APFE030426956.1:140940-161766 GCA_000404065.3 Pinus taeda | reverse complement strand
GAGTTCCAAGAATTGCATTAAGCATTCCAGAGTTGTTGGTCATCCTTAAAACATCACAGGTTGAGACTTCCCTTTTTAGGTTGAAGTTTTACCTTTTATGTGGGGTGAGACCTCCCTTTTATGGTTGAAGGTTTCCCCTCTTTAAAACAATAGGATCACTTCCTCTAGCAGAAGACTTCAGCTTCTTACCAGTTTGGAAGAGTTCCGGGAACTGCACTAAGCGTTCCAGTGTTGGTGGCTATCCTTAAACCACCGCCCTTTTTAACCAACATTTCATAGAGCACATTCAGCCTAGTGCTGCCATGCATTATTGCACATTTTGTATTACAGCTCTTTTCTTGGACTCATACATAACCCTTCGGATTAAGGGGGGGAATGTTGGACACCTAATCCTAAATGGTTAGTGTGGAAGCCGAATGGACAAAGCAGTCCAAGAGACCTTGGGATGTGAATCCCAACGGTCACATAATGTACCATAAATATACATCATTTGTGAATAAAAAATGTATTGCATGATTTATCTTTCCTATTGTTTTCGCTCACCATGTGTGTTTAACACTCTACACATGATTTGAGTCGCATAGCTCTCAATGCATCCCCTTAAGAGTCAATATGATCCTCCACTAGACTTCGGCCCCAATTAAGTTGCCTATCCCATGATGAAACCACTTGCCAATTACATATAAGATCTAATGCACCTCCTCATCATTAGGTACAATAATTCATTAGCATCTAAGTGAACCAATATTGTTAATCAAGGGCAAATTGAGACCTCATAGTGGGCTTCCCTTCCAAATTTAGGGCTCCTGGCTTGTAATAGTGTTACCTCCTTAGGTAGGAATTGTTAATAAACAACCCTATTAGGTGTTCCTATCCTCGAAGGGGAAACATTTCCCCAGTACATCCTTCAATCAATAGGTGTCATGTGAATGATTATGAATGGATGGGGACATATAGGTCTCAAGGCCAAATGTCATGGGTTCAAGGATGGAATAATGAGGGACATCCACATATTTGGGTGTATAGATGTAGGAAGGATCAATAATGGATACATGAGTTATCCCAACCTTATTTTTTCCACCCTTATTTATTTTCCTTTTGCTTTTTCTCAATTTTTCATTATATCACTACTTGGGGTTCTAGGAAATAACAACATTATGTGTATGATGTAGCAGTTATTACCCCAATAACGTGGGGCAGCTCATTTTCCACTAGGGGTTAGGACATGCATGTGTTGCTTAATGATGTAGGAGCACTCATGGAGCCCTAGGAACCAGGATGATGACCATAATAAGTGGTGGATATCATGCTTTGATTTTTCCCACGTGTTATAAATGTCATAGCCATATTTTTCATTTTATAATATTATTTTCTTTTAGCTACCTCAACCTCTAGGGAAACATTTCTAGGCTCGACCTATACATGTGGACAAGGGGAGGGGATGTGACAGTTTCTTATGGACCCGGAGAAGGAAAATGATGAAATAGGGCTTGTAATGTGCAAAGTGGAGCGAAAAAATGTGGATCAGGAAAAGGAGACCATGCTACCCAAATCGGGGTTTCCCAATTAGTGCCCCTCCTAAAACCATAGGCTAGTAGAGGAGATATCATGAGACTAGGATTGAGGATTAACCCCCCATTTAAGGTGAGGGAACAAAACTACGGTAAAATCCCTTCCTTCTTCCAAGTCACCCAATAATCCATGCCCAATATGCCCAAGGAAAAACAATCATAAGCACCTGATTGCACAATGAAAATCATACATTTTGGGTTGGATTTCCCACTTTCAAACATATGTTCTCGACAGATAGGAAAGGGGACATTTGACTTATGCAAGGAGCAGAGATCAAAAGGCACAATGTATCGGCTACACTAGTGGATATCAGGTGTTGTTGGTTATTGACTCAAGAGAGATCTAGGAGGAAAAATATCTTGTGGTGTTACCCACTTTTGGTGGGTAACATTTGGCTCCAACTGGGACATGAGCTCTCCGTAAAGTGCACTATCAATGTACTTGAATGGGGAGGTCATGAGAATTCCAACAATCCTTTGGGACTGCAGACCTATAGCTTCCACATCACAAACAATGTTAGAAGCATGTTTCCTGGGTGTGCTTTTATTTCCCATATTTTCATCAAATAATATACCATACATGAAAGTAAAATTATTCTAAGGTGCAAGTCTAATCTAAACTCACCTATTCTAGCATGAGAACATGATATGATGATAGTAGATATGCAAAATCAATATGCAATGTATCCTACTCTAACATGCATAATATATAATGTAAGTGTTAATTATAATCATATAGCCAGTGTAAACAACATATCATTAGATCAAAGATCATATTTTCTACCCTTTCAATTAATAATGATATACATTTGAAAACAAACATGATAATCATGACACTCATATTACGTCACAAGGGTGGGAGGTGGGAAAATAAGGGGACCGCACTCTAAGCAAAGGGGAAAACAAAAAACATAAATTAGTCTTACATCATTTAATCATCCCCTCAATCTTGAATATGGAAAATTCCACGATCAAAACCCATAACGTTTCCTCAAAATATTCCTTAGATATGGAACTCTTCTTGATGTCCTTATGCTCATGCTAAGAGGGATGGGATGTAAGAGAATACTAGCACAAGGAACAAAATCAATCAGGTTTTCTATTACAATGATCACATTAAAAAGGGGCAACCAAAACATAGTCATCATTCTCAAGACATGGTTCCAAAGATGGCTCAAAAGGGAATAACACTTCTTGATGAGATGGAATATAAGGCAAGTTAATATTCTTATCAACATCATTGTCATCATCATTGATAGAGTCCTCATCAAATCATAAACTAGTAATCTTCCCTTTTCCCTTTACATCATGCATGTAATCTTCAATGTCAGTTTTTAAGCGAGCAATGGGATCACCTTGATTTTCAAGGGGATCAAAAGGTGCACCACTAGAAATAAGATCCTTGACAGATACAAGGCTAGCCTCAATTTTGCTTTCCACAAGTTCCCTTCTTCATCGGTATCATAGATAGGATCTTTTTTAAAATGATGGCCACTCATATTCCATTTCCCATCACTTATATGCATGAAGTCACAAAGGTCAAAATTTTTGGAAGCAACAGTGTCCACATTTTCTAGATCTTCATGAAGTACATCGTCCAACAATGCCCCTTGGGCCAAATAACCACCTTCATTAGGTTCTTCATCATGGACCAAGGCTCTCATGGAACTTTAATCTTTGTTGTTATCATCATGACATTGTGTGAACCTTCTCAAGTACTACGAAATAGTCTCGTTCTTCTGCATCTTGATATTTTGAAGCTTGTCCTTGAGTGTCAACTTCCTGTGGTCACTACTATTATGGAACAAATTTGTCAGTGCTTGCCACATTGCATACATAGTCTCTTTCTCGTGGATACTAGAGACAATATGGTCTTGTAATCCCTCCAATATGATTCTCCTCATCCTGGAAATGCACTTCTTCCATTCTGCTAGATCCTTAGCATCATATGCTTCTTATTTCAAAATATCATTATCAATGAATTCCTTCAACCCATTACCTTCTAGTATTTCCTCCATGTGTTACTTCCATGCAACATAATTCAAGATTACCTCAAGGACATACTTGAGCCTTAGTCCATTAAAAGCCATTTTCTCAGTCCTAAAGAAAACCTGCAACACTGATATGCAAATTCGAATCTCCTGCAATGGAAACTTCAAAATCTCTGCTATATAGTGATTTCAACTTTGATACCATGTAGAAATTAATGTGTAGATTCAATATTGCTCATTAAATTTACTAAATCAAAAGACTTGAAGCTACTTTATTGATCTACGGAAGTTAATTCACCATCTAAAACAAGAATCATAGACATGTAAAAGGAAACATCACACATGCAGAGAGATTTATCTAGGGGAAAGCAACTACTCAAAACCCCTTACTATCCATATTTCATTAATCAGATAATAGAGATGAAATACATATTCTTTCTCAAGACTGAGCACACCTTACAAGTGTATAGTCTATCCCTCTACCTGACTGACTGAACCTGGCCAACACTTAGCCAATTTTCAAGCCCTCCAAGCTCCTATTTGTTAGGTCCCTATACTACTAGTGTAGCCCCTTATTATTGTTAGTTCAACCCCCTTATTGTATTGTTGTGCCCATGTAGTCCGCGTGTTTTTATTATTGTGCCCCATAGAAGCCCACTATTGTTATTTTTGTGCCCCTACAATATTATTGTTATGTAGGCTCTGATTATATTGCGACCACTTAGACTCCTATATATAGAAAGGAGGTATTTCCATTTGTATCATCCAAAAATTGTTCATTTGTGTAATGTAAAGGAGGTTTCCCCCTCAAAGAGGCTAATTTTGAAGTCGTTGATCTATCTTTTTTGTGAGATGGTTTCATAACATTTGGTATCAAACCTTTGGATTCTAGGGTTTCGCTGCTCCAAAATAGACCATCGTGGCATTTTCGCTATAACTTTTTCCCTACGAACTTTAAGACGCTAAAAAAAAAAACCCATTTCAGCCGAAATAGTTCAGAACCTCGGGTCCAAATTTTAGATCTTTTCTCGCTATATTTTCAGAGATATGATCTGAGAAAGTTAGGGTTGTTGCAAGCTCTAGAATTCCATCACAAACAGGTCATCGTAGAATTTTTGCTATAATTCTTCTTCTATGAAGGCTCGGACTCTAAAATTAAAACCCATTTGATCTGAAATCTTAATGAAGCTTGGGTCCAAATTTTAGAACTTGCCTCGCTATATTTTCGGAGATATGATCCAAAGAAGTGATGGTTTTTGTAGGCTCCCGAATTACAACCCAAACATGTGACTTTAGAAAAATCATCATAACTTTCTCTCTAAGTATCAGATTGAAATTTCGTGATAATTTATAGAAATAGGATGGACTTTAGTTTTTGTGCATCGTTTTCAGATCTGGAGGTTGAAACAGTGACACGTGGCACTTTGTACAAGTTCGCTCTAATGAAAAAGTGTATAATCAGGTCATCTTGGGAGATTCGGCATAACGCTTGCTTGGAGAATCCAATTTTTATCAGACTGGTGGCATTAGAAAGAGGACTCAGAGGGCTACCACAGTTCATAATTTCAGACCTTGGAGACATGAAATTTCAGAGATACATCAGATTCAATATCGAGCTCCTACAAAGTGAAAAAAGGTGTGTAGTTTTTCAAAAAAATTGCATAAGTTTGGTTTGAAATAATAGTTTGAAGGAATTCAACCGGCATAGTGAAGCATAATTATCATTAATTGATGCCCCGAAGAAATAAAATGGAAACACCTAGTAAGAAACCGGAAAGCGCTAGCATGACTCGTGAAGAAGAGGAATAAATTCAACATGATATATAAAAATTACGAGACCAAGTGCAACAAATTTCACTCTCACAAAAAGTAACAGAAGCTAATATGGATGGTTTAAAGAATGACATGGAAGATAATATGGATGGTATGAAAGACATTGAATATTGGAAGAAAGACATGGAAGTTTAGAAGGAAGGTTTGACAAAGTTATTACAAGAAAGTCTTCCTAATGGCGAAAAGGTAGTAGAGCAAACACATAATGAGAACAAAAGAAATGTTAATCATGATTCGAAGAATGACAACATTGAATATTTGAAGAAAACATGGAATGTTTGAAGGAAAGTTTGACAAATTTGCTACAAGAAAGACTTCCTAATGGTGAAAAGGTAGTAGAGAAAACTCATGATGAGAACAAAAGAAATGTTAATCATGATTTCATAGACTCTAACATTGGAATAAAGACCCACTACGTTCCAAATATCGATATGAGGAAGTTTAATGGCAAGGATCCCGTAACATGGATACTACATATGGAGCAATATTTTGATCTCCATAATGTGAAAAACACACAAAAGGTATGCATTGCAACTTTATATGTGGAACCCAATTGGTTTGTATGGTATCGATGACTTTGCTCTCATAAACAAATTGTCACTTGGGCAATTTTTATGGAAGAAATGATAGCACATTCAATTTTTAGCCAATTGATAAATCTCAAACAAAAAGGTTCAATGGTGGATCACATTGAGGACTTCCAAAAATTGAATATAACAATAAAAAATATTACAGAGGAGCATAGGATCAATGTGTTCATAGGGACATTAACTGATAACATACAACATGAGGTTCGCATTTGGGAACCTGATTCATTAGAGAAAGCATTTAGGTTGGAAAGAAAAATTGAAAGAAAAATTATGGCAACAAGGAAGCCTACCAATCACAACTATAAATATGGAAGTGTTGTTGCCCCTAGCCTTCCACAACCTACAACAAGGTTGACACCACACAATTGGAAGAAAAAAGAGCAAAAGGGCTTTGTTATAGTTGTGATAGAAAATACACTAAAGGTCATAAGTGTGCTGAGAATAAATTATTTTACATAGATTGTGAAGAGGAAGAAGAAAAGGAACAAGAAACATCAAAAGAAGAGGATACACACTAGGAAAAATGCCTAGAGAAAGAAGAAATGAATCCAGTCATATCTTGTAATGCATTGGCCGCAATAACCACTCCTTAAACTATCAAGATAGAAGGACGTATCAAGAAGAAAAAGGTAATAGTGTTCATTGATTCAGGAAGTACCCATAATTTTATTCATTGTAAGATAGTGAAGGAATTGAATTGCTTCCTATATCCAGCACCAGATTGTCAAGTGATGGTTGCAAATGGAAGAACCATAAATTTCTTTAGAAAGTGCCATAATATCAAACTATCCATGGGATAATATGTGTTGAATAATCCAATGTTTTCCATTCCAATGGGTGGTGTTGATGTTGTACTAGGAGTCCAATGGCTACAATCTTTGGGTACGATAACTTTTAATTTTCAAGAACTTTTCTTGGAAAAAAAATTCAGAAGGGAAGGAAGTTGAATTAAGGGATATCGCAGGGAAACCAGAAAAGATAATCAGCGCTAACGGAATGACAAAGCTTCTAAATAAATAAATAAAAAGTGTGGCGTAATTGCACAATTATGTTCGCTAGAGGTTCCCACGTCGAAATCATCTATTTCTCCATATCTCCAAAAAGTATTTGACAATCATTCCAAGGTATTTGAGACTCCCAAAGGCCTCCCACCTATTTGTGATCATGATCATGCTATTTATTTGATTCTAGGAAGTGTTCCTCCAAACATCAGGCCTTATAGATATCCCTATGTACAAAAGAGTGAAATTGAACGTATGGTTGCAAAAATGCTAGAGGCTGGTATAACTCAACCTAGTTAAAGTTCTTTCTTTGCTCTAGTAGTATTAGTGCACAAGAAGGATGGATCATGGCGCATGTGTTGGGATTATAGGGAGATTAACAAACTCACTATTAAAGATAAATTTCCCATTCCTCTCATTGATGAATTATTGGATGAATTTCATGGAGCAATTTACTTCAGCAAGTTGGACCTTCATGCACGATATCATTAAATTAGAATGAAGACTAAAGACATTCTGAAAACAACATTTAGAACTCATGAGGATCATTATGAATTTTTGGTCATGCCTTTTGGCCTTACCAATACACCTTCTACATTTCAAGGTTTGTTGAATTCCATTTTCAAACCCTTCCTTAGAAAATTTGTATTAGTATTTTTTGATGATATACTAATCTACAACAAGTCTTGGAAGGATCATGTTCAACATGTTGATAAAGTGCTTAGACTATTGGAGGAGAAAAACTTATATGCAAAAACCTCCAAATGTTTCTTTGGAGTACAAGAGGTGGAATATTTGGGTCATATTATATCTCATGAGGGTATTAAGGTAGACCCTCAACAACAACAAGTTCACCAACTCTTAAAGGATAACCTCACTTTGGCATAGAATAGAATGAAAAAACAGGAAGATCAACATCGCAGCGAAATAAGTTTTGATGTAGGCGACTGGGTATTTCTACGGCTGCAAACATACAAAAAATGTCCCTCAAGCAAGCTAAGAAGGATAATAAATTATCGCCAAAGTACTATGGTCCTTACAAGGTGTTTCAAAAGATTGGTACTATGGCATATAGATTGGAGCTTCCTGCATCTTCCCGAGTGCCCCCAGCTCTCCATGTTTCATGCTTAAAGAAGGTTATAGGTGACAAGCTCCTAGTTCAAACAATATTGTCGTAACTTGACAAGGAAGCAAAAATCATATTGGAACCCGAAGTAGTCACGGAAACCAGAACCTGACAGCTACGAAATCGATCAATTTCAGAGTATCTTATCACGTGGAAGAACTTACCCGCTGAAGATTTCACATGGGAGGACGAGAATTTTATACAAAAGCATCCATAACTACTCAAGCATTGAGGATAGCACTTTTTGAAGGAGAGGGGCATGTTAGGTCTCGATACTACTAATGTAGCCCCTTAGTGTTATTAGTGCAACCCCATTATTGTATTGTTGTGCCCATGTAGTCCCCATGTTGTTATTATTGTGCCCCATAGAAGCCCACTATTATTATTGTTGTGCCTCTACAATATTACTGTCATGTAGGCTATGATTATATTAGGACCACTTAGATTCCTATATGTATAAAGGAGGTATTGTCATTTGTATCATCCAAGAATTGTTCATTTGTGTAATGTAAAGGAGGTTTCCCCCTCGAAGAGGCTGATTTTGAAGTCGTTGATCTATCTTTTCTATATTCTTTGTGAGCTGGTTTCATAACACTATTTCCTTGCATTGTTCCTCTCAGAATTAGGCCCCTATTAGTTAGAAAAATCCCTCATCTAGATTACACAATTCTTCACGTCCTTCCTCTGACTACATGCACCATTTGTACACATTGGAATATGCTACAGCTGATAGTACATTACCTTGGAATCTCCATCTCAACTAGGTCTATTGAATTCTCTGCATGTATGAGCTAATTTAAGCTGATTTATTAGTTATCTAGATGATCACTGAGTGTGGTTGAAGTTCCACTTCCACAACTTGACCTTCCATTAGTTCTTCCAACGGTTAGAACTAGTTTAACTGGCCATAACTCAATTTAATTGAATTAAATGACTACAGCTGAAATTAACTCAACCTAGTCTCCTAAAATTTAGGAACCCACTACACACATCTGAACTTCATGCCCCTAACTCTAATTAACTAAGCTAGACTCCTATTTTTTAGGAATAAACTCAAGTAAACTGAACTTCAACTCATTAAATCGAATTAATTGTTCTTAACTGAGTGACAAGTGCTATGTCACCTTAGTTTACTCCTCCAAGTTGTCTACTGATGTGAAATTTCAAATTTTCTCAATTTTAATTAAGGCAAAAATCAAAATTAAGACTTTCTTGCCACATTTTCAACACTCCCTCTCAGCAAGAAAGGGATTATCAACCACCCTTATCTTTCACCTATGGAATGTACTGCATGCAACACCTCTCACTATTGTTGTTGCTCCTGCAACATCTGCAATTGAGAAGCAAAACAAACTGAATCAATTATGTCTACAACTGTCTACTAGGAAAAATGTGTTGTTGTTGACTCTACCACTGAGCCTTCTACTCTGTTGACAACACTCCTCTACACTCCTCAGTATCAAACTAACACTGGTCCTCTTGCTATTGAATAATGTGGTCCTATGTAGAAGGTAATGATCCATGAGGATAACACATCAATGGACCCTACCCAAATTTCTATTACTCTTTGACTAGGGATCTACATTGCTCCACCTCACTCCTGGAGGTATAGTTGCATGTTCTCCATCTACCCACTTGGCTCGAATTTTCCCCCTACTAGAGATATCTTCTTGAGTGGATGTATGCACTCTTCCTCTTGTCTACTTCTCCATTTGTGGTTGCTCCACAACTTCCTGAGGCTTCTTCTGAGGCTGCATGTTTAGAGGTCTAACATACTCCCTCTCAACCACACATCTCTAGTATCTACCTTGATCCTCAAGGCTTTGTATGCATCTTCTACCTCAAGCGCATATAGGTTCTTGACTCGAACCCCGATCTGCTTCACCTATCCCATGGCTATGTGTCTTAGGAATGTCTTTCCTTTGCTGAAGATCACGTCGTAACCACGGTCTCCCAAAACTGCAATGGAGACAATATTCTTCTTTAGAGCTAGAACAAACATAATATCCTTGAGTCTGAGAGGGGAGCTTGAATCCCTCTAAAAGGTGACAATACCAATCTCAGTCGCATTGTACCTTCTATCATCTCCAAACTCAATGTTCATCTAGATATCTTTCTCCTCCAAGTCACTGGAAAATTCTCTATTCCCCTTCATGTGTAACGAGGCATCATTGTCCAAGTACCACATGCTCCCCATCACTGTGTTCACCATGCATGCGATGAGAGTGAAGTCAAGTTCAAACTATGAAGCCAAGGCTTCACCTCCTGCTACTACTGCAGGCTCCTTCTTGCTTGCCTTCCAGTGTGCACACTTCGTGGCATAGTACCTAAATCCATGACAATGAAAGCACTTGATTTTGGACAAGTCTTTCTTCTTGCCCTCTTGGCTAGAATTAGCCTCACCTTGGGAATTATTCCTCTTGGCCTTCCTTCCTTTACTGACTTATGCAAAAGAATCTTCCTCTTCTTTGTATGAGGTCCCATCTCTGGTATTCTGCCTTATTTCCTCTTGCACCAACTCAGACCATAGGCGCTCCCAATTTGGTATATTCTACTGTCCCATTCACCGAATCTTGGTAGTTTTTCCAGCTCTTAGGAAGGCCTAGAAGGTATAGGCTCACCAAATCATCCTCTGTGACAATAACACCAACTTGACCAAGTGCATCACGACATTGTGTGAACTTTCTCAAGTCCTACATGATAGTCCCATTCTTCAACATCTTGATATTTCGAAGCTTGTCCTTAAGTGCTAGCTTCTTGTGGCCACCACTATTCTGGAAAAAATTTGTTAGTGTTTGTCACATTGCATACTGAATCTCTTTCCCGTGGATATTTGAGACAATATGGTTTCGTACTCCCTCCAATATGATTCTATATGCCCTGGAAACACACTTCTTCCATTTTGCTAGATCCTTATCATTAGATGTTGTTGGTTTTAAAATATCATTATCAATGAATTCCTTCAACCCATTATCTTCCAATACTACCTCCATGTGGGACTTCCATGCAACATAATTCGAGCTTCCCTCAAAGGCATACTCGAGCCTTAGTCCATTGAAATCCATCTTCTCAGTCCTGAAAAAACCTGCAACACTGATCTACAAATTTGAATCTCTTGCAATGATAACTTCAAAACCTTTGCTCTACAACGATTCCAGCTTCGATACCGTGTAGAAATTAATGTGTAGATTCAATACTACTCATGAAATTTATTAAATCACAAGACTTGAAGCTATCTATTGATACGCGGAAGTTAATTCACCATCTAAAATAAGAATCATAAACATGCAAAAGGAAACATCACACATGAACAGAGATTTATCTAGGGGAAATCAACAACTCAAAACTCCCTTACTATCTATATTTCATTAATCAAATAATAGAGATGAAATGCATATGCTTGCTCAATCTTGAGCACACCTTGCAAGTGTATAGCCTATCGCTCTACTGACTGACTGAACCTGGTCAACGCTTAGCCAAATTTCAAGCCCTCCAAGCTCCTATTCCATTGCGTTGTTCCTCTAGGAATTAGGCCCGTATTAATTAGGAAATTCCCTCATCTGGATTGCGCAATTCTTCTAGGTCCTTCCTTTGATTACATGCACCATCTATACACATTGGAATATGATACAACTAATAGTACACTGCCTTGGAATCTCCATATCAACTGGGTAACTCGAATTCTCTGCATGCATGAGCTAATTTAGGCTGATTTATTAGTTATTTGGATGATCACTTAAAGCGATTGAAGTTCCTCTTCCACAACTTGACCTTCCACTAGTTCCTCCAACAATTAGAACTAGCTTAACTAACCATAACTCAATTTAATTGAATTAAATTGCTACAACTGAAATTAACTCAACGTAGGCTCCTAAAATTTAGGAACCCATTGCACACATCTGAACTTCATGCCCCTAACTCGAATTAACTAAGCTAGATCCCTATTCTTTAGGAATCAACTCAAGTGAATTGAACTTCAACTCATTAACTCGAATTGATTGTTCTTAACTGAGTGATGAGTGTTATGTCACCTCAGTTAACTCCTCCAAGTTGTTTGTTGATGTGGAAATTCGAATTTTCTCAATTTTAATTAAGGCAAAAATCAAAATTGAAACTTTCTTGCTGCATTTTCAACACCTCATCACCATTAGGTACAATAATTCACTAACATCTAAGTGAATCAATCTTATTAATCAAGTGTAAATTGATACCTCATAGTTGGCTTCCCTTCCATATTTGGGTCTCCAAGCTCGTAATAGTATTACCTCCCTGGGTAGGAGTGGCTAATAAACAACTCTATTAGGTGTTCCCATCCCCTAAGGGGAAAGACGTGTCCTTGGTACATCCTTCAATTGATAGGTTCATATGATTGGTGATGAATGGATGGGGAAACAGGGGTCTCAAGGCCAAATGCAATGGATTCAAGGATGGAAATGATGAGGGACGTCTACATATTTGGGTGTATAGATGTAAGAGGGTGAAATCATGGATACATGAGTTACCCTGGCATTTGTTTTTCCACCCTTATTTATTTTCCTTTTGCCTTGTTGGGTCCTTGATTTTTAAAGGAAAATTTGTCTAGAAAATAGTTGCGGAAAGGAATGGCCAAACTTGTCAGAAGCGACCACCAGAAATTAGAAAGCAACAGAAAAGCTGAAATTTATTTATATCGGGACTTGCCGAAGCCGCAAAGGAAGAACATGCATGCTATATTTTGAAATAATCAAAGATGATAAGGACAAAAGCACCAGAACTTGTCAAAGTGGAATAGATCGAGATAGGGATCAAAACATTTGCATGTTGATTAGATTGGACCAGATCAAGTGAGCATAGTCTATAAAAGGGTTGATGAAGAATGAATTACGGGTTAGAAAAATGAAGGCTCAAATGAAGGAGATTGGAGGATCAGAGTCTAAGAGTTTTGTTGATTTAATGTCGAATAATTGTCTAGATGAAGTCTTAATTCCTTCTCTGAGATTTTTTTATGTTCATGGGTTGTAACGTGGTCCAAAGTTGTGAAGATCCTGCAAGTATGTGCATGTTTCTAATGTAATATTCCTAAGTAATAAAGAAAGAAGTTGTTGCATGGAATGAACTATGTTATGATGTGTGGATGATGATTATGTGTCCCCTTTAAATTTTAAATTCTTATTACATGAATCTCTTAATGTTTTCAATGATATGTATTTGATTTGCATGGTAATTGGTAAGTTGTATGAAGCCTAATGTGTAATACAATGACTAAGTTTTCTTCACTAACCCGATAGATCCTTTCATCTTTAATTGTCTCGGCATGCCTCAGGTGAGATGCTCTTTATTCTTGAGGGAGTGAAAATGTCGACGTCAAGCTAGACTACAATGACACTTTTATTGGAAACCTAAGGTTGAACCTTAGGTTTATGTTGTTTGAATTTCACGCCAACAAATGGTTATGTTGTTAGGACCTATGAAAATTTAAGAAGGGATATAGGACATGGCGTCGAGGATTCTTATTGGATACACTCGGGATTGATGGCATGAGAAGATTTATCACTTTATTCTGCAACAAGATCAACTACGACATAATAATTTAGATTGGGTCAAGGAAGAGGTTTTGTGTGTAGAACTTGTTTGGAGCAATACGAAATTTTTGGGTGCAAGTTTCCTGAAGAATTATAGAACTAGTTAAGGAGGCTATAAGTTAAAGTTGGAGTCGGGAATCGTCTCAGGATTCGAAGAGATTGGAACACAACCAATTGGCTGAGCTACACCTGTTTGACACTAAACTAACAAGGGTTGTTGATTTTTGGGGTCATGCAACCTTAGAAGGGTACATTATTGAGTTCATGGTTGAAAATCATTAATCTTTTTCTAAGAAAGGAGCATTTTTTAAATATGGGTTGTGGGGAAGACTGTTGAAGGAGATTTCATTGTGGATCAAAATTTTAATGGTTAAAGAAAACCTTTTATCACTCCAAGAAAATAGGATGGTCAATTAAAACCCTTAATGTTGGGGGTCAGATCTAGGGGGAGGGATGTTGTGCCATTGCAGAAGATCAGAGGTTGTTGCGATGGATTTAAAGGAGTTGCATAAAGTTTGAGACTTTATAGTGATACTGAAGGCATGGATAGCTAACAAGTGGATGGAGAGAACGTTGCGAGAAATTAGGGTGAGAATAAGATAATTGTACAGGATAAGGGAAGCAGTGACGATTCCAACGTTGTAGAGAGAAGGAATGGATAGTCCAAAGTTGCATAGGAAAGGAGAAATTGAAGGATCTACTTCTAGAAGAATAGGAGGCGCTAATGGAAGTGTTGTAGGAAGTTCGAATGGGAGAGATGGACCCCACCCAAAGTTAGGAGGATTTCATATGCCTAAACAGGTTATATAGGTGATTAATATGAATGATGAGCACACTAAAACAAATGATAACATGCATTTTGTAATGAAGAGGTTATTATTTGAGGATGACTCGGTCCCTGTGAATAGCAGCCTACAAACTAGTGGCGCAACTAATCCTCTCCCTAAACTTCCCCTAGTACTATATCAAGATCCTGGTAATTCTTTTCTAAATTATGTAAGACTTTAAAATTTCAGCAAGTGCACTTTAAGTATGCAACATGAAGTTCTAGTGGAGAAATAATGATTTTCTGTCAAGTTCTGGTAGTTATTCTCAATCGAGCTCCCAAGGATTTGTATTAATTCTGTCATGGCAACTAAATATGGTTGGAAATACTGCAGGATCACTCACATATTATCTAGAGTTTTCAAGAAGGTGGGGTGAAGATGTTTAGCAACATTGGTACCTATGTTAAGTTGTATGGATGGCAAGACAGACAACTGAGGCTACTAAAATCATTGAGTTTCAAACAAATTTGTGAGATTGGGCCCTATGATAGTTCAACAAATGATCTAATTTAAATCCAAACCCCACCATGGACCATAAACAACACTTTCTTTAAGAGTTTAAACTTCCTCGGTTAAATCAACAAGGTTTAGTGGAGTTGTTGGATATTAGACAAAGAGAAGGAGAATTTGCTTGGCAGTGTATGCAATGATTTAAAGATGATATTAGTAAATTGTTTTATAAAATTGATCCCCATCATCAAAGGGATAACTTTAGTAAATCCTTGTTGCCAATGAACAGGATTCCCTTGTTGCAACAAAATATTGACAACTTGCAGGATGCTTTAGAAAAGGTAATGCAGATTGAGGCAATGGCAAGATATCCTTAGGAATATAGACCAAGTAGTACTTCTATTGACCTTGCTATTATGGGAATTCAAAATCAAATTGCTAATTTGATAGAAAGATTAAAGGATCTTGTGAATCTTTCTTATCCCGAATTACAAGATTTTGTCTATCACTCAGAGTATCATATCATCTTGTATCAACAAAGATGAAAGTTCAGAGGCGAGAAGATATTCTCAGTAAGCTTTGAGGACAAGGCTTATTGAAGAGAGAGACAATGTTATGAATATAATTTATATAAAAATAATAAATAGAAATATAATAACAATAGATAATAAATAATTAACGAATGGTTAATTAGTTAGTAATGGAGAGGCATGCCTTAGAGACATGACCCTTCATGAAAGTGCATCTACCTAGGGTATATAAGCAAGCCCTCATTCTCATTTGTAATCATCTCATATCTCATATGAATTCTTATACAATATTCAATATATAGTTACATGTCTTACATTAGACATTTATGTCTTTGAAGTATTTTAAATATTTTCGTTGCATATACGACTTTTGGTCGTTACATTGGTATCAGAGCCATGTTGGTAGACCTCGGCCTTTGGCCATCAACTTGTCATCACAACTAAAGTGTTTCACTACACGAGTTGGAGTTTCTCCATTTTCGGTCAGTTCCTTGCCCACTTAAAAAAAAATTATAAAAAAAGGGAGTTGGAAAAAATTAATAATAATAATAATAAGGCCTTTGGTCATTGCCATTTCAATGATTCTAGTAAAAAAAAAATTGTCTTATGTAAATTTTGAAGGAGAACATTCATATATATAAAAAGGTACTACATTATTGATAAAAGTGCATGATAAAGTCAAAAGGGAATCTTTCCAAATTTCTTTAAAACTATACGTAAGAGAAGGAAGAGTAGATAAGATTATCTTGATTTTTCATTCATTAAGTGGTTTACAAGCTCGTGGTTTTAGCAACCCATGGTAATTGCCCATGGTATTTTCAAGGTAAAAGAAGAACAAAAGGAATACAAAATCTATTTATGTGAATGGTAAGTTTTATTTTTTACGTGGAGAAAAATAACAGAGTCAAAGACACATAAGTGGACATATATTTTATATTATACCCCAAAGAGATGTGTTTCACTAGGGTTGTAACTTTTCAAAAGATATATATGTAAAAAAAATGTAAGGAAAAAGGTAAAAAAAATTATAAAAAAAGAGAGTTTAAGGAAAAAAACAATTGTTTAGAGTATATATATTACCAAGGAAGGTTATCAAGTCAAGAAAAATGGAGCCTAATTCGAAAATAATGAAGGAAGTAGTCAAGATGAGTCCCACACAACAATCACTATTTTGGACCAAATGTCCAAGTTGTCCAGACGAAATTGGATATACATATATTCAAAAAAGGTGCAATTTACGTTGTCCAAGGTGTGGAAGATTATTTAGTACAAAAGAACATCAAGTCAATGAGTAGATGCAAATAAAACGATTAAAGGAAGAAATCGCAAAACTTCAACAAAAGAACAAAGCATCAAAAAAAATATTAATAATAAAAATAAAAAATAAAATAAAATAAAAATTAAAATAAATAAAAATAAAAAAATAATAAATAAATATATATATATATATATATATATATATATATATTATATATATATTATATTAATATATATATTATATATATATATATATATATATAGAAAATCGAAGATGGGTTTATGAAAAATCACAGAAACCACGAAGAAATTTTTGGTCTAAGGGACCAAATGAGAAATTAGTTTCACATATAAAAATTTCAAGGTTAAATACCAAGACTAAAACAAGAAAATGAAAGTTGATAAGAACTAAAGAGAATCTATCAGAAAAATAAAAAATTTTGGTTCTAAACCCTTAATAAAAAATTATTAGAGCACATAAAAAAATTTTAAGATAAAGGGAAAGATATTAAGGACAAAGTCAACGATTTAGAAAATGACGAACTTTCACGTCTAAGGAATCATAACCAAGTCTTACACAAATAAAGAATCTTAAAAGTGACAAGAAATCACTAAATGATGAGTTATAGCAACTTTAAGAAGTAGTATTGAAGCCTCTAGTCGTTTCAGTCCAAGTTGAAGATAAAGAAACAAATATCGATCCAATCAAAATCGTAACTCAAGCAGAGGATAAACCTACTGAAGTGAAGGCACATGAAGAAGTTGCAGTTCAAACGATGGACATTACAAATGATGATTCAATAGCCAACTCAATAACATTGCCTGAAGGAAATCAATAAACAACCACTAATATGATAAGGGAAATTCCAACCAGAAGAATTATTTATCGACATCTGAATCACAAGAGCAGACTTTTCAATCAATCTATGTACCAGTGTCACTCATAACATAAACGCCAAATTTATATTCCCAAGAATACTGAAGTTTGCAGAATCTAGTTCTACAATTACTATTCATCACAAATTTCCAAAGGTCAGAAGGTTTCACGGAAGATTAATCTAGTATAGTCTGATCTGTTCTCAATACAACAATTTTGTCTATCACTCAGAGCATCATATCATCTTGTATCAACAAAGATGAAAGTTCAAAGACAAGAAGATATTCTCAGTAAGCTTTGAGGATAAAGATTCTTGAAGAGAGATGCAATGTTATGAATATAAGTCATATAAAATAATAAATATAATAATAATTAATTAAATAATGGTTAGTTAGTTAGTAATGAAGAAGCATGTCTTAGAGACATGACCATTCATGAAAGGGCACCTGCCTAGGGTATATAAGCAGGCCCTCATTCTCATTTGTAGTAATCTCATATCTCATATCAATTCTTATACAATATTCAATATACAGTTACATGTCTTATAATGGACATTTGCATCTTTGAAGTATTTTAAAGGTTTCTGTTGCGTATACGACTTTTGGTCATTACAAAATCCCTATCATAGAATTCCAAAATATGATGGGTACGCTAGTCCATAAAAGCATGTACAACTTTGTAATTCTGTTTGGTTAGAAATTGGTTTGCCAACTGCGATGTGGTCACACTAGTTCATTCATACATTGGGAACTTTCCCGCAAGATTGGTATTTGAAGGAGAAAATGAAGAGGTAGTCGATGGATTGGGATATAATGATCGCTACGTTTTGTAGAGATTTTTCATTCTCAAATATAGATGTGAGATAATTGAAGCCTTAGAAACTATTAAACGAGTCTTGTTCCCTTTTCGAAAAGTCATTGAGGAATGTAGTAGGTATGGAGACTTTTCTTATCAATATGAATATGGATTTCATGAGGTTGTAGATTGTAAAAATTTTGATAAAGAACCTGATGACGATTTAGAGGAATTAAGGTGCTTATCTTTTAAAGATTTTGAGGGGGAGAGAGGAATAAAATAGGATCCTGTGAAGGATGTGCCACATTTAAAACCACTGAAGTTGCAGAAATTTAACATTGGGACTGATGAAAAGCCCAAAATTGCCTCTATTGGTGATTATTGGGACGATTATACCTCTAATGAAGTTTTTGATCGGTTAGGTGTATGAGGATTTGTTCCTTGCCTCAGCGTCAAAGCTTAATGGGATTAAAGGAGATATGGGTGAGATGAAGATAGTTTTTAAACGTGATGCAAAGTTGATTAAGCATCGACCATACAGTTTAAATCCATGAGAGAAAGAGAAGGTGAATAAAGAGATAGATAAGATGTTGATTGCAAGACTTATATTTCTGGTTGATGAAGCAGAGTGGATTAGTCCCATTATAATCCATGATAAGAAAGATTCACAAGAAACCAGAGTTTGTATGGATTATAGGATCCTTAACAATGCTTGTGTCCATGATTCATTCCCTACACATTTTATTGATGGGGTCTTGGATAATGTTGCAAGTAATGAAGCTTATTCCTTCACTGATGGTTTTTTCAGGTATCACCAAGTTCATATTGCAAAAGAAGATAAGAAGAAAAATACCTTCATGAATGAATGAGGTTCTTATGCTTATAATGTCATGTCATTTATCCTAAAGAATGCACCTATTGTGTTTTTGAGGATTGTGATTGTTGCATTATGAGACTACATTCATAAGTTTCTTGAGGTATATATGGCTGATTGCAAGATATACAGTTTATTGAAGAAACATTCCAATTTTCTCAACGTCATGTTTTATCATTGTAGGAAATTACAGATTTCTCTAAACTTAAAGAAATGTATTTTTGTTATCCCTTTTGGACCGTTGCTCAGACATAAAGTTTGTAAGGAAGGAGTATGTGTAGATCCTGCTAAGATTGCGGTGACATTGAATATGCCACCACCGACTAGTGTTAAACAATTAAGGTGAACTTTGGGGCACACGAGATATTATCGCAGGTCCATTCGTAGTTATGCTCTAGTCACTGCACTATTTGAGAAATTATTGAAAATTTTTGAGTGATTTGCTTAGACTATTGAATGTGACACTGATTCAATGCACTGAAGGAGAAGCTTGCAAGTGTGCTAATTTTAGTGTTTCCAGACTAGAATAGAGAATTTCATGTCCATCTATATGCCTCAAGGATTGCTTTGATTTTAATCCATCCTGGAGAAGGCAATTTGGATCGTCCCATTTATTTTTCCTGTAGAAAACTTTCTACTGTGGAGAAGAACTATACAACTACTGAGCTTGTCATGTTGTATTCATTGTAGAATTTTAGACATTATCTTGCGAGTGGTCCTTTTAAATTCTTTACAAATCATTATACTATGAAGTAATTAGTTAATAAACTTATCTTAGAGGGAAGGATATGTAGATGGATCTTATTATTTCAAGAATTTTCATTTGAAGTTATTGTTAAGCTAGGTTGTCTGAATGTGGGCTTGGATCATTTGTCTTGATTGGAATCAGGCGAATCAGGTGGATTCGTTGATGACCAATTGCCAGATGCACATTTATTCAAAGTTGAATCAGTGTCAAATTATTTGGAGGGTATTGCATTGTTTCTAGCAATTGGCAAGTGCCCTGATGATTATACAACTCAAAAGTGACATATGGTTGTCTGAGCTGTTGATTATCAACTTATTGCAGGTTAGCTATATAAAATGGGACTTGGTAAAATCTTGTGTCAGTGTGTTTTGGACCATGAAGGGGATAACATTTTATGGGAATGCCACTCGAGAGTTGCGGGAGGTCATGTTGGAGGCAAAGCAACTACTCGAAAAGTTTTGAAGGTTGTCCTGTGGTGGCCAACATTATTTAAGGATGCTAAAGAGTATGCTAAGAAGTGTGATATTTTTCAAAGAGTTGGTCGACCATCTCAATGGGACGAACTCCCTTTACATCCATTCAAAACACTTGAAGCATTTGAAAAGTGGGTAGTTGATTTTGTAGGACCTATTAACCCACCTGCGCGACACTCACATGCCAGGTACATCATCACTGCAACTGATTATCCAATACGTTGGGTTGAAGTTGCTCTTGTTAAATCTTTTAACAAAATCCTGAAAAATGGTCCTACTAACATTTTCTTTGCGAATAGGGATGGGTGGGTTCCAACAACAT
>APFE030426956.1:100127-114281 GCA_000404065.3 Pinus taeda | reverse complement strand
TTTGATCCAGCTACCTCTGACACAATTTCAATAGATATTTACTTGCACTTAATTTTGGCACAAGTTTAGGTTTACAAAGCTCTTTTGCAGACCTGTTTTAGGTCAATTGTAATAAGTAAGAACGAGATATTTGCACTATAAAGACAGCCCTGAACACTGTATTACGGGTTGGTTGGTTGGTTAATTAGTCAGCAAGCTATCTCTAGCTGATTTTGCTCCGGAGAGACTCGCACTGTAATACCTGATAAGTTTCTATAATCAAAGACTGCTTATAAGCCTTGGAGAACGGATTGTTCACTGTGTTTACTGGTTGAAGACTGATTATGGAATTCTCGTGCTTTTGCATAACTCAATAAGTGTTTCTTTACCTCTGTTTTCATTCATGAGTACGCTCTTAACAGCAGAGAAAGATTGCTTAAGAATTTGTTTAAACACCTATGCTCAATTTCTGTTGTTCTATGTTTTCTTTCTGTCTTAAGCATAAATAATGAATTTCCACTGGCTCATGTTTCGCTTAAACCAAGCAAGTTATCCAGGGATTATTTCATGCCCCTTTAGATGATAGATCATCTTTCCCTCTGTAAGTTAAATGAGAGATCTTAAGTGCCCTCTCATTTCTTACATTCATATCACCCTTTTAGCTGAAGATTGTGTTTGATGAGCAAGCTATCTGCTTCATTATTTTCTCTTATGGACCAGAAGACTGCACTTGATGAATCCTAACCTGGACTCCCAGCCCAAATGGTTTTGACAACTTATCACTTTATAAATTGCCTCTCTGCCTGAAAGCATTTTCCTTCCATCCAAACACAAACAAAAACCCCAGAGCCAAAAGCTAGCCTAAAATCATCAACAAAGTTGAATCATTAAGAGAGAGCCCTCTCTGATTGCAGGTGGGCTAGAACCTGCAATCCAAAGATTGGTTTGTGGTTACCTCGGCCGTATCCCCATAGGAGCCTAGGGACAACCTGAGTGATAACATAAGCAATGAGTAGTATAGAAGAGGTATGTCTCTAAGGACATGACCGTTTGTGAAGACTTGTATGCCTAGGCATATAAGCAGACCCTCGCCCTCATTTGTAATAATCTCATATCTTATATACATTTTATTATATAATATATTTTTGTCCTATCATGGATGTTTATATATTTCAAATCTTCTGAAGTAGTTTGTTGTGTATACAAACGTTATTCGTTACAGCCTGTCGCACTACAATTAATCATTTTCATAGGTACACATTGTTTCAACTTGTTTATGGACGCGGAGCAGTGGTTCCAACTGAGTTTATAGTCCCTATTACCGCTCAAACTAGCAGGGGTCTTAGAGAGGGATCCTATAGGGCTACTACTAGGTCAAGGGAAACAATTGAGCCATGGCCCACTGTCACCTTAACTAAGGCTCCCTACTCTTTAGGGACTTTCACCGATGAGAGGAGACTCGGTATAAGAGGAATCAAAATAATGGATGTGTCAATGAGAGGATAAAGGGTGATTCCCAAGGACTATTCGTAAGATAGACTCAATTGTGTGGGTTTCGTTCTTGGAAAGCAAGGTGATAGGCTCTTTATAAAGGGCTAAGAGGATTCTTGAGGCTAGGGTTTGGGAATGTATCTTATAAATATGATTCCTAGGCCTAGAAATCCTTATGGAGACTTGGTCTTTATGTGATCTTTCCCGATTTGGAGTTATAAAGTTGCAGGACCACGCAGAACCAAGTGGACCCAAAATTAGGCCAAGGGTATGGAGTTGATTAACCAAGGAGGGGATTGACCTAATTAAGGAAGAGAAGAGGATCAAAAGACAAATCTTCTTTTGATATTTGGATGCAACGATCCTAATTAGGTCACTAAACTAAAATCAACATAGGGCAAAAAATGGTCTTGTGGCTAGGGCTTGTTATATCTGAGGATTCCATCGTCAGAATTGCTTGAAATTTGGAGAACCTCTTGAGAAAACTACAATGCAGTAGTGGACTAGTTTTCAAGGGTTTTGGATGGCTACAAATGATTTCACGTGATGTCATAAGTGACATTCTTAGGTTAGGCCTAGAAATCGGAAAAGTAGAGAAAAGAGAGGTAAATTTAACCACCAAAGGGATACGAGCATCTGTGCCTTATTGCTTGGGCTTAATGGAGTCAAGATACACATAGATCATGAAATTCTGTGAGGTAAGGAGCCTTAATTGACCTTTTCTATATTGAAGAATGTAACTAGGTTCGGTCTTCGTAATTGTATTTCAGACATAATGAAATGTATTTATCAAAAGAAAGAAAAATATTTATTATTATTATTATTATTATTATTATTATGACTTATTAAAGCATGGGTTTCATGCTTGGCTCATCATGTTTTAGGCAAATTCCTCGTTGAGGACTTTTAGGCTTTATATTAAGTCATTAGAGTCATTGTCCATTTAATGAAACCCCTCTTGGGATTTTGAATCATGTAAAACGAATTATTATTGAGTCAAATATGTCATTTGTCACCTCCACACCAAGTTTACCCTTACCTGATCATGTTGGCCTACATAAGGGTAATTTGACCCACATAAAAGGGTATATATGTAGTGCAGTTCGATTCATTTGGTGCATACATCTCACAAGTTCGATATACAAGCAGAAGAAGCAGAAAAAATGTGGAACCTTAAGAGAAGAAGGAGAATTGTTGGAGAAGGATAAAATTCGAAGTTTTGGGCTATCTCTCTCTCTCTCATTCATACGAAGTTACTGGGTGACTACTGGGATCAAATATCTGTTGTTGTAGAGATCGAAGTTCTGCTGGAAGGGTCGAAGTTTTTTTTGTTGCTACTAGGTCGAAGTTTTTGTTGCTACTAGGTCAAAGTGTTGCTTCTATGTCGAAGTGTTGCTTTAAGATCGAAGTGTCTTTTCAAGATCGAAGTATTGCTTCAAGATTGAAGTTCAGTTGTTGCTGCCAATTGTTGCTGCAAGGTTGAAGTTCTAGGTTGAGGTTGTTACTAGAAGGTTATCATCTGCAGAAGAAGGGAAGGGCTGACTTGGTGATTAAGGGAAGTCTGTGTCTAGTTCAAGAGTCTTATATTATCTCGGGAAACTATTGGAGGAAGAATTGTTGACTAGATTTTCCCCTAAATAGGGGTTTTTCGTTGGCTATCTGTCTACATCTAGTGGCTTTGATCTTTGTGTTATGGTTTTGGTAATTGCCTCATGAACTAAATTAAAATAAGAACATAAGAAAATTAATAAGAATATCACAAGTAATTATCAACATTAAGAAAAAGTGGCTTTCAGTTGGAGACCAAGTACTTCTTTATGATAGTAAATATCTCAAACATCTAGGTAAATTACAAATGCATTGGCTTGGACCATTTTATGTTGCAGAGACTAGAGATTCTAGAGCCGTCAAGCCTGCTAAATTAGATTATATCCTTTTACCTGGTTAGGTTAATGGGACACGCCTGAAACCCTATTATGGCTCATAAACTTATTTTAATTTTGATTTCTCTCTAAAAAGGGTGTACTAGTTTGATTTTTTTACGTGTGGTTCATGGATACCCATGGTCACTGGGTAGCTGCTAGGTCCATGGTTCAACACTGAGTGAACCCCACCCGAAGGGGATCAACACCCCTCGGCCTATTTACTGACCTGACCCCAAGAGATTTCGAGAATTGACCCTGTGACCTCCCAATTGGCGAGGTACTGATTTTACCGATTGAGCTAACTCTTAGGGCTAAAAGGGTGTACTAGTTAGGTTTAGAGTTAAGTCAGTTGCATCAGTTTTAGTGAGAGTTTGTTTCTTTATTTGGTTTTGTGTCTAGTTTTGTTAATAATTTAGTCTAGTTTTAGGTATGACCCACCACAACTATTTGTGGTTGGGAGGTGTCACTGTGTCCATCCTGTCAAATTGTCAGTCATAAGTATACATCTTTTCCGTCATTAAGTCTCTTGTTTCCCATAACATTTGTTTAATTAATTTAGCAATATTTTCCATCATTCTGTATATACTTTAGTCATCATTTCAGCCTTGTCAGTCCACGGTTTAAATTTTATGGTCAAGTTGAGAGATTTTATTGGTATTTGTGTGGATCTTCGGATTTACACTGATTTGGTTAGTACTGCATTTATTGGGTAATGGTCCATCCTTTCTGAATTTTTTTGTGTTCTATATAACCCTAGCCACTTGTCATTTGGTTATCACTGTGCTTATGTACTCTTAGAGACTCCCACCCTGACTCCTGCATCTTTTACGTCTGCATCTCTGCCTTGTTGTCGACCTCTAGTCCATCTTGTTTACACCCATCAATCATTTTTTATGGGTCGTTCTACTAAACTTGTAGTCCCTTTGTTCCCTTTTGATTTTCGTATTCACACTATTAATGATATCCTAGGTAAATATGAGAAAGCCTCCCTAGTCGATAATGAGTTTTTTTGTTATCATGTTCTTTTCCCTGCACTTAGGTCTGATGTCTTAATGTATCTGAATTGGTGACCAATTCCCGGAGCTTCTCACAAGATCAAAATGGAATTTCATCCCCTGAAACAAACGTCCCTCATGATACTACAGGACCTGCCTATATTTGGCACTATCGACGAGGTTATGTGCTGCAAAAATATTTTGATCAACAAACTTCATGGGGGTTCATTATGGCTAGATAGGGAATACCCGATTCATATTGATGATATTTACAGCCTCACAGGATTATCACCCTATGGATCTGATTTCTCTAAGGCCTTCTAGAGTGTTTCTAATTGCAACAAGATGACATGAGACAATAATTATATCAAAAGTATGGTATCCAGTGCAAGGGGCATGTAGCAATGATTGATTTGATAAATAATGAGCAGATCAAATTTGTCTACTATATCATTGCAAGTAAACTTATGCATCTTACACTAAAGGCGAATGCTCATTGGATGCCATTTCTGTTGCAGAAGCTTGCATCAAGGGTGAACAACTAAATTGGTCCATTTTTTGTTGAACAAGCTCTTTGAGGGGTGCAAAGATGTTTACAAGTGTGCTACTATGTTATGTTTGGCTACTTCGTTATCCCATTAGCAATAAAGAAGTGGTGCACTCCAGAAGGTAGAGACCCTGCTGAAGTAGAAAATGGTGAACCCTTAGCTTATGCCTACGCTCCCTGGATAACTATCACAAACTTAGTTAATAAGGAAGTTAATAAACAAGCATTTAATAAATGGTATAACAAAATGGTTCAGGTTACATGTGATGTTTCCAGGGTGCCAATCCCTCTGCTAGACAAAGATGCTTTCCAAATGTGGTTCAGTATCAACCACAACAACTCATATTTCCAACCCCATATTGTGAATCTGGTAACCTTTTCTACGAGGAAATTTCATTTTTACCTTAACGAAATTGCATTCCAAATAGAGGTAATTTCATGGCAAGGGGTTCAAGCCATGCAAAAGGATGGAGAATGCATCTATTCTTTTGATGATATGTGGTCGCATGATTTTGGGGATGACACTCCATCATCCTACAAGAAACACTCAGTGGATTTTGAACAAGAGCTTCAGCTATTGATGAAGAAGGTTCAAGTGCGCATCTCTTTCATATACAATATCATGTATGAGGTAGGTTCCATCTTTCATTCCACTACCTTTTTTTATGTTTTTGTCCCTATTTTTGTTTATTTGCCCACCATTTCAGAAACCCTCCCTATTTTTACTAACCAAACTAGTTTTTTTAATGAATTGCACCATCAAAATCCCAAGCCTCAGTCTTCTGGCCTAATTAATCTTATCAACGAAGGTGCTCTCGATACTCATGAATCCATTCAAATCACTAAGGAGCAACAACCCACATCAACCCCTCATTCTCATTATTCTTTTCCCAAAACTAACTCCTCAAAAGCAACTATTTCCGACCACCCTAATCCTAATACCACACTTGGAGATACTAGCAATATGGAGATTGAGTTTATTATTGTGAATCCTATTATTTCACCTTAAGCTTTCGGCCTAATACAAACTCGGGTTGCAGAAGTTATAACACCACCAACTTCTTCCTTTGTTGCCCCTCCACCAAAAACTACTTCAATGTTATTTGTAGGCCAAGTTGCTACATTTGTTAAGGATCCTGAAACTTGTCGTGGAGTTATCTCTTTAGTTACCCAACAATAAGGTATCATTCCCTTGCTACCTATGCCAGATCTTACCAAACTTCATAGGGATATTTAGAAGGAATATAGCCAGAACAAGGAGTCTTCAACCCAAGGTCATTCAAAGAATTCAACTGCTAGCAGACAACCTTTGCAAGCTCGCTTTCAACCATCATACGCTCTTTCCACTAATGATCTCCAAAACTGGTCATCATCACATTTATTTCAATTCATTAGAGATTTTCCACTTAGTTAGAAGATTGCCTCACTCTTATTGAATCTAGATTTCCTGAACTTTCCACCACCTTCCAGCAACAACAACAACAACAACAACAACTTTCTTTGGTCACGACTAAGCGAGATCAATTATGGAATGAAAAAGAGTAGTTGGAGAAGCAAGTTACAGATTTAGGATCTAGATTTCAGAAAATGTGGCCCACAATCGCTAAATTTGTGCCAAAGCCTCTAGAGGATTTATCTGTGTTCCCCTATTGAATGTTGTGAGCACTCGTTGGATGTGGAATTTAATTTTTCATCCAAGGAGTACCCTTGTTGCATACTTTCGATGGACCCTATTGTATGAAAAATGTGAAATATATGGAAAACGTGATTGCAATATGTTTTTTTCATGTATTTCACATTTTTTGTGTAGTCAGGTCCATTAAAAGTATGCAAAATGGGTATCCTTGGATGCAAAATTGAATTTCGCATTCAACGAGTGCTCCCATTTGAAATTTGCGTAAAAATGTAGAGAGATAAGTTGAAAAATTAGTTTTTGTTTTTTTACTCCAAAAATTGTGAATCATCCCTCATGATTGACATCATCATATTGAATTCTATTGCTTCTAATGAATATGATTCTTGTTATACATTTTTGTTTTGAGGCCCATTTTTTACCTCAAAATTTCTCTATTGATCCAAGCCACAAGTTTGAAAGGGAGTATAAGATCCGAGCTATAAGTCTGAAACAAAGAATAAGATTTGAGCTACAAGTCCAAAAATAGAAAGTCTGAGCAGAGGTCCAAAAATGATCTGAAGTTGACACAGTCTGAGTTGACCATTGTCCTAATCACAGCCTGAGATTTTGTTCATAGATCTGAGATAAAGGAGATTTTAACTATTAGAAGTTTCTTCCTAATAAGTAATGTTTGATCAAAGGAGAGTAAAAAATATGCTTCAAAAAGATTCAGGATGCCACAAAATCCACAAAGAAAACCTTTAAGCAAAAACCCCCAAAAAATATGCGTCTTGCACTCTTGATCAACTCTAAGGTTCACAATTTATGAACCTTTTGTTCTTTTGCCTCAGGTTCATATATCTTCTTTGTCTTGCTTGTCGAGATGGATGGCCAAATGGAGACACTGTATGGTCTATTTATACTACTTCCTTCATGTTCTAATAGACACGTCTTTTGGAGACGGTCTAACTTGAGTTCATGTAGGCTGACTTCAAGAGAAACAAAAATATGATTTTCTAACTTGTAAATTTGAATTCTCTCCGATGATGAGGAGTTAAGAGGCAAGTAGATACTCATTAGAAAGAGCTCAAAGTGCTCTACAAGCTTATGTAATTGTATTCTTGAGTTGGTGTTCCCTTTGATATCAATAAAAATAATTCTTCCAACAATCTCCCCCTTTGTTATTAATGGCAACAATCTCTCCCTTTGTTATTGATAGCAACAATCTCCTCATATGATACTCCCCTTATTAATGTGTTGCTCCCCTTGTCATCGTGCTACTCCCTCTATCATATTCTCCCCCTTTGACATCAATAGCAAATGGGTACTCTAATGGGATGCAAGAGAAATGCCCCCCATATTTTGACGCAGATATTCGATGTAGGGGTTTTGTTAAGATATCTATAATTTTTTCCTTAGTGTTGAGATACTCCATTTTGATGTTCTGCTCTACAACTTATTCTGGGAGGAAGTGATACTTGATTGGGATATGTTTTGTATTCAAATGAATGACTGGATTCTTTGAAAGGTGTTAGTGTCGATATCTTCATCCCTCCGTCAGTGATCAAATTCTCTTGTTGCATTGCATATTAGGTGTCTCGCTCAGTCAACTACATTCCATTAGGAGCATGGATCATCTGATGGTAGTGGCTTGTTATACATTTTCCCTCATGTCCTTTACCTGCTGGCCAATTTCCATTCATCAAGATCATCTGTAGTCACTTTTTGTCTTTAAATCTGCAAGAGTCATTTTTATGGTTTCAGTTTCATTAGGTCTAGGGTTTCATCAAAAAGGTCTTCAAAATGTTCAATAATGGTCAGCAGGCGCATGAGGAGGTTGAATAAAGTTCCAGTACCAATAAATTTCATAATCACATGCTCAGAAATGTATTTTCCCTCAAAACCTTGTTTTGAGGAAAAACAGAGTATTCCATGTTTTCATGTATAAAATTTGGTATAATTTCAATTTTTCATATGTAACAGCTTCAGTGGCAACCCTGGTCACCTTGCCAAGATTTAGCATCTTCATCACCTGCAAGGCAAACAAAAAGTTAAGTCATTCAGTTCACAAAAGGCAAAATAAAACAAAACTGCGTAAAAACATAGTTTGAAAAGAAAGTGTCAAATGTAAACATTACAAAAGTGGGTTTTATGAGTGAAAAATTAAAGTTTCTTGTATATAAGCCATTTCGTGTGTTTGAAGAACTCATTTGCATCCAAAAGATAAAGAGGAACTTAGAGCAAGGTCCTGGAGGGAAAATCGCAGCAAACAGTTAAAATTCCAGGGGCGCGGTGCATTAGGTCCTGGGCGCAGCGCGTTGGGTTTGTGGCATGACGCATAGAGCTGCAAGCCATTTTCACCCCCAAAATTCATCCAAATGCTCAATTCGCTCGGTTGTCACCTATCCAAAGAAAGTCAAACAATATTCCAATGCCAATGAATGTGTGTCTTAAAATGTTTATGATGATTTAGTGAAAAAAAATTCAAACCCTACCTCCTTGCAATTTTTTCTCAAAAAAACAATTGCTTAGGGTTTGTGGTTGTGTTTTGGTTGTCAAGTCCACTCCATCACTCCCTCACCCTTTGGTTCCTTGATTTGTTTTCTAGTTTCATTAACTCATTCCACTATCCCCATATCCCTAAATTCATTCACCCCTATCCCCAATTCTCACTATCCCAAACCCTAGCTACAAATTCCCAAACCCTAATTGATATCCCAAAGCATAACCTTAAAAACCCTAAAACCCTTCTATTCCCTAAATCCAGTCAGCAACATTCCCAAAACCCCTCCTACCCTCTCCCTTCACAGTCCCTCATACATTTTCATACATTTGGCAACAAAAAATCAAAGACACCTAAAATCTCTTCATACTCATCTAAGACAACTCAAACATTTGGCGAAAATGGAATCTGATCCTTCATATGACCGAGATGAGGAGACACACAGTGACTCTCCTACAGAAATTCATGCACCAAGGAGACCTCACAAGGGTGGTAAACATATATGAGAGGAACCTACTTCACTTGTTGAGGTGCAGGCCTGCCCTCTTGCTGTCACATGCTTTCAACACCAACCTTGTTATCAGTTCTGTGAGATGGTAGAGAGAGTACAGTAGCATCATGAGTTGGCCAGGTTGCTTGTGCTATATCTACATAACCGCCAAGTCACTCTAGCAAGTGTGACCTTCACCTTGACACCGGAGTCTATTTCTCTAGCAACTAGCATTCCAAATGTCGGTGAGCAGTGGAATAAAAGGCAGCAGATTGACAAAGAACATTATGAGCCTTACATCAAGCCCGGTTATCAGAGACATCTCAGCAAAGTTTTTCCCTTCTGGTATCTGAAAGCCTCATATGCTCCCTTGATGAAACTCATAATAAATTATTTCAGCTGTGAGGGTCAATTTTCTCGCCTATATGCTTATCACATCAGATTGTTGATGCACTTTACTAGGATGAGAATGATGAATCTCCCCTACTTTATTTGCCAGAACACTGAGAAGATGACCACTTTAGTGTAAAGAAAGACTCCTCAGCAGCAGTACAACAATATATATGATCTGAAAATGGAATGTACTTGTTTAAGGGTGCAATGTATCCATTTCCCATAATTTCAAATGTGAGTTATACACTCCAAGTGACCTCTGAAAATGTGAAAACTTCGTATTTCTTATATAGAGATAGATTGTAGGGGCATTCACTGGAGATGTCACCTCTAAAGAGAGGATGAGTTCCAGAGGCTACCTGGCCCTCTATAGGCTCTACCTAAAGAAATAGCAAAGTAAACACTTAGAAGTCTTTGACATACACATACTTGGAGTTTGATGTCTTGCGGAATAAGACAAATAACTTTCTGTAGCTGAATAGGTGATTATGTGTGTATGCAAGTTATGTATATTTTTTATCTAATACTTTATATCAGTTTTTTTTAGCATATCATCTTCAGCAAATAAAGACATCAAAATGATAAAGCAATTCACCCCTTCTGGGCTACATCTGCTGGACCAAGCCTCTCCAACTAGGCTTGTCCTCTTGTATTAAAAATGCTACAAAGGCTAATACAAGAATATGAATGTATCGAAAGACATATCTGACTATAAATACAAAATCAGAAGATAGGAATTAGCTAAACATGCTCTTTCCAAAGCACTAAACAGTGAAATTGTACCTGATACAGTACTTTCCCCAATTGGCCCTGGTGGCTCCTTAAACTTGCATGGAGAATTTCGAGGTGAAGATGACCTCAATTGGTTCTGAAACCTCTACCATTAGACTCAGAAGGTCGAAAATAGCAGACATAGGCTTTTGAATAACCAAAAATGGATGAACACAGCCCCCAAACAGCTCAAGCACTGAAATGGCCCTGGTGGCCCTGAAAGCTTTCCTGAAGCTAAACAGTTAGAAGAATTCCTCAACAGGCAAAACGAGCTGTAGAAATGGATTCAGAATGCTAAAAACCTTCAGGAATGACCTTCGTTCCACATTCACTGGCTGCACAATTCCCAATGCAGCTCCCAAAGTGATTTGGCCCTGGTGGCTTCTAGAACTTCCCCGAAGCTAAAACACCTACAAACGACCTCAGATGGCTGTGAAACCTATGCCAATCTTCAGAAGGTCGAAGAGACCCAAAATCAAAAAAAAAATCGACCAAAACAGACTTTCCTAGCCAAAGTTATGGCTCATTAAAGTTTCTCCAGCCTGCCCCTAGAAAAACTCCAGTTAACTTTAGTTGGAGCCAGTTAGGCCCGCAAAATATGGCGGTCCACCAAAATTTCCGCCAACTGGACTGTCAGTTAACGGCCAGTGAAACCCGCATGTGACCGTAAAAATCGGCTAGTGGTTTGCCTCGGATTTTGTGCCGGCGGTTAGGGGTTTGGCTCACGGTTTTGGGTTGTGGTCATATGTATGCGGGGCTGGCCTGCTTTGGTTTCCACCCAAACAAATTCAAACTTTATATACCATTTTGTTGGCAAGCCTTACAAGATCCGCTGCTATGGTTGGATGGTAAGGCGTAGGAATGTTGTGCCGGAGGTCGTCGGATCGAACCTCACAAGCACCAAAATTTTGAACAACGCACATACCTTTGCTGACATCACCATGATATCATCTGGGCCACCTGTCAGTCTCCGAACCTGCCACGTGGCAGACCCCCATTCACTTCCCAAAAAGAATATTCCCTAGAATATTTTATGGAATATTCTTTTTCTATTTTTTTTGAAAAATTCAAAAATTAAGGGTTATTGGGCGATTTTGTTTTTGGCATAACTTTCTCATACGGCGACCGTTTTTTGAACCGTTTGCGGCGCCGGAATCAGGAGGACGAGATATATCCATTTGTTTAGGTTTGAACTAGTTCTGAGTACTTTCATTTTTTTACCATTTTACGACACTTGGTCCTGAGCTCCTGATCAATATATCATTTTCCACTCTTTAAAATTGTGGTCATGCATCAGCTTGGTTTGCCTAACATCTCATGGGAGGATTTCATTTCTCATGAGGTCTTCATGGCTCCTCAAGTACCTCCAGCAGTTTTTCATGAGACAGGTGAACCTTCACATCAGCAGGAGAGTCATGAGACACAAACCGCTAGTGTGTCGGTGTTTGTCACCTATCAAAAGGGCACTAGACAGTTGTTTGCAGCAGCAAAGAGAGTATTATCTCCACCCGGGGTGGAAGGGGTCTCACTTCCTCCATCAGCAGAGTAGGTTCAGGACAAGGGAAAGCAGCCATTACATGATGAGGGGCCTTCAGGAGAGCAGGAGATAGATTTTATTCTCATTCAGGATGATGACACTAATTTGGGCCCATAAAGCTCAAAGCTTAGGGAGATCATTCAGGAGCAACAGGAAGAAATCAATGCTTTGTCCCTCAACCTAGAAAGAGCCAAATGGATAATCAAATACCTGGAGCAAAGAAACTAGCAACTAGAGGATCAGCAAACCATTATGGAGCTTCAAAACATACGAGAAAACCGACAAGCTGCTAAAAGGAGGAAAGTGAAGCTCACACCACTTGAGCAAGAAATCAATGTTGACCGTGAATCTTGGCTTGAGAGAGCTAATATCCACTTGGAAAAGTTGCTAGAGAAGGCCAACAGTGAGAAAATAATGTTGAGGCACGTGGCCTACTATTACTTGGCGAGAAACAAAAGTTGCAATGCATGATTCAGGAACTTGAAGGCCAAGTTAAAGAAGGCATCGAGGAAGCGAAAGGCGAAAGATAGACTTTAGATATTGGCTGAGGCTTCCTTGGCCCAACACAACACTTGATGGAGAAACACTTAGCCCAAATTTCAAAAAAATTGGGACATTTTTTGCATTTTTGGAATTTTTGGGCAAAACACAAGTTTTTCTGCCCAATGCGTCGCGCCACCTGGCGCTCGCTTTTGATGGGGGACTCCTTTTGATGAAAACTCAGCATTCTAGGATTTTTCATGAAAAAATATGCATGCATACCAATGGCCAAGAAATTTCGACAGGTTTTGAGCTTCCAAAAAGGTCAAAAACACCAAGAAAATGACCTTTCAACCCCTTTTTGACACACAGGAAGCAGTGTTGGGAGAACTCAGTTTTGGAGGTGCAAATGGAGGCCAAATTCCAAAATTTCACTTGTTATGGAAAGTAGACAGGAAGAAATTTCCAAAAAGCACACTTGGAGAAAATTTGGACACCGAGAAGGCCTCCAAAAGCAGCTTCAAACAGGCGCTATGCATAGGGAAATCAGCACGACGCATTAGGGAAATTTTGCTCAGTTTGACCAAAATACTCTGTTTTTCGCCTAGTTTCTTGACAGTTTGACTTTTCTTCTTCTAAATGTCAAACTCTTGATGTAATTTAATGTAATTTAATGTAATTTGATGAATCTTGATGTAATTATGCTAAATTTTCACTCATAGAGGTAGATTCATCCATGAAAAGGTAGTTTGCAACTGAATGAATCAGTGCCCTAGTTTTTAGAGGCAAGCTGTTCCACTGCCTAATTTTTAGTTCTCAGTTTAGAATTTGTTGGAACAGCTCCTAAAATTATGAGCTCGACACCTAGAGGCTAGGATGAGTTATTGTTTGCCTATATCTTGTGATTTTTCAGTCATTAGCATGGTTGGACTTTTGTGAATGCTTTGAGCATTATTGTACACTCATATCAGCAGTTTGGCAAAGGAATAGACCAGAGTTTGCAGCACTTTATGGGATTCTTGTGGCAACTTGATTTGGTATTGTGTTTCCTTATGTAATTGCAAGTTTACATGTGTTGTATGTATGCCATTATCTCTCTTTGTTCTTCTTAACTGAATGAAACGAGGATAAAGGTAGAATTCATTGATTTGTAGTGTTCTACCTAGGGTTTTGTTTAGTTATTTATGTTTTCAGCTATTTGAAGAGGATCCCTAAGACTTTCATGCCCTCTTCAACTCCTCACCAGTCTAAAAGCTCTCCATCTCACTCAATTTGAAGTACTAAGTCATTTTCCTACCTTTCCCCATAGAGATCTCTGCAAAATTGTGTCTGTTGCGGAGGTAAATCCCCTCTGCGGACAGAGGCGATCCCACTAGCCCCACAGGGGTCTAGCAACAATCATACACGCTGCATGCAAGTTCCTAATTG
>APFE030426956.1:63183-99570 GCA_000404065.3 Pinus taeda | reverse complement strand
CCCAGACCCAAATCTGCCTTTCACATTTGAGCCAGCAAACCTACATCAAATTCAATCAAAAACTTCTGAACACATACCTAGCCTAAAATCAGTCTTTACATCAATCATCTCAAGCCTCATTGATCATATTTTGTTGAGATTTACTAGGAGAGAGCCCTCTCCCGACCTGGTAGGGCTAGCTACCAGGTTAAGCGTGGTTTGATGTTACCCTAGATCCTACCTTTCTCAGCCTGAGGTAGATTTTGGCTCTAACATAGTGGCAAATCCACTGGGGAAGAAAAGTTTATTATCATTGTTTGGCTTTGTAGACTACAGACGGAGCCTGAAGTTAGCCAGGTAGCCTTTTCGAAACACTCTTGCTTTGCATTAGCGAAAGTAGATAAATGTTGCTTCAGTCAATCTCCAGTCTAGTTTATAAACTGAACATGTGATCTAAATGATCACCCCAGTACATGTATCAAGTTAGATCTGATTGTTGATGGTGGACAGCAGTCAGACACATAGGAAGGTTGAAATCATTCACCTGGCGACTCCAGTGTCGAAGAATCTGAAGGTTCATAATTTTTATGAAGACTCTACCCTTCAAAAATCAATAGACTGAAGAATTTCTTGGTCAATTCATTGTTATCAAAATGGTTTCGCTGGATCGAAGGTATGCTCCCATGAGCCGAGATCACATTCCAGGTTTTCCACATAAAATTCCTAAGGTAGATTGGCAAAGGAATTTGCCTACGTTTAAAGATGATAACATGAATGATGTTGCTTTACATCTGGTTAGATTTCACATACATATTTGCAAGTTGAAGGTTGATTTTCCTGAAGATTGCTTGATGAAGATATTCATGGCCACTCTGGAAGGTGAAGCCCGATCTTGGTATGAAAGTTTGTCGCCTGCTTGTATTTACTGTTTGAAGGATTTTCATGCCATGTTCTTTGAGAGGTATAAAGAATCTTATCCATCCTTAACCTTAGTTTAGGACTGTTGTAAACATGTTTATAGTTTTATTGAAAATCTTGAGAAAGTTTATCAAGATGATGACTTCATGGATGATGAGATCATGGAGGCCCTGTATGAAAATCCATTTCAACAGCATAAAGAGAGCTTAGAAGATACTCATCAAGATGCTCAGGAAATTTTGCAGCAGGATCAAGATCTTAGCACAGTGGCAAATGATGAAAGAGAAGGTTTTATTTCAGATCTATCCATAGAAGAAGACAGTATGCAGGGAAGTTAAGTTTCAATTTCAGAATGTGATATAGTCAAGTCAGCTATTTCAGATCTAGATTCAGATTGTGATGATAAAGAGTACCTTGTTCTGAATCCCATGAAGGAGAGCTCTGCTGTTGAGATCATCTGGAATGAAGAAGACATATTTATTGACCCAAGTGTTCTCATTTCATTAGAACAAAGCCTTCATAAGGAGGTAATCCAGTCATTTTATGAAAAACAATATGAGATCTTTGTTCAAGTAAGTGAAAAATCTTCTTTCGATAACTCAGTGGTAAATGATAATTCGATTGCCATGTCATATGAAGATGATCAAAAATGTTTTCAAATTTTAGAAGATCAGGGAATTGAGGACTGCCATTCAGGTTTTTCATGTTTTGAAATGCTATTTCAAGAAGACAATAATTGCTTGAGCAAAAGAAAACAAAAAGTATTATCTCCTCTGTCTGAAGATGAGATAGATCAACCCCTGAAAGGTCATATTACAGCCCAAGCTAATGCATATCTGCAGTGTACACATGGTCAAGAAGGTGTTGGTAAAACTTCTTCTTCTTTTGAAAATGATGATAGTCTTGAAATTAACTTTATAGATCAGCAAACAGATAATATTTTCTTTCATGAAGATGATAAGGCTGTCATGTTTGATAATATTGAAGATTTTTTTCTATTTAAGAATGACATAGATCATGAAATTGAGGAATGTGAGTCTGAGAGACACAGTATGCCAGAATTCAAGTCAGTTACTATCAATCAGCAACCCACTGTTCTTTCAAATCAGAATAAAGGGAGTACTTGTATTTTTTCTGTTGGATCTAAAGACATGATAGTGCTTCAAGATTATCAAGATCCCTTTGGCATTCTTTTGCAAGCATTACAGAGGATGAATGTTGCCTGGTTCATTAGCATAAGCCTTGGTTTCAGTTGTTATTGTGAGTTGCCTACATGTACATCGTTCTACCTACTCGGGGAAAGTGAGAGCAGGATTTCAGTAAGTAGCCATATGCTAGATTTGTTACATTGGAAGGCTCATTTCACATGATTGTACATATTTCATCAGTAGGTAGGTAGTTGTCATCATTATTTGAAGCCCTCAAATCTCGATGGTCTGCTGCCATTTAAAAGCTTTGTAAGTACTTGTTTCAGTTAAGTAAGTCTTGAGTCATTTTTTTTTTTTAGTCAGTGTCAAGATAGTTTCAGAGTCAGTTTGTACTATCGTCATTCATTCAGTTTGGGGCCCAAGGTGAAGGCTATAAAACTGAGGTTTGATTTCAGTTTTGGTTTGGTTTGTTCGAGTTAGGTCTTTCAGTCGATTTCAGTCATGAAATTGAGTCAGTTTTGAGTTAGATTTCAGTCCTGAAATTGAGTCAAGAGTTTGGTTTTGGTTTGTCAAAGTTATTGACTCCATAGCTCAATGGATGAAGGCATTGCCTGCTTTCCCAAAGATCTGTAGTTCTTGGCACCTCCAAGGAGCTACCATTCCCATTGGAGCCAATGATAGTGTCGGTATCTTCATCCCTCCGTCAGTGATCAAATTCTCTTGTTGCATTACATATTAGGTGTCTTGTTCAGTCAACTAAATTCCATTAGGAGCATGGATCATCTGACGGTAGTGGCTTGTTATACATTTTCCCTCATTCCCTTTACCAACTGGCCAATTTCCATTCATCAAGATCATCTACAATTACTTTTTGTCTTTAAATCTGCAAGAGTCATTTTTAGGGTTTCAGTTTCATTAGGTCTAGGGTTTCGTCAAAAAGGTCTTCAAAATGTTCAATAACGGTCAGGAGGCGCATGAGGAGGTTGAATAAAGTTCCAGTACCAATAAATTTAATAATCACATGCTCAGAAATGTATTTTTCCTCAAAACCCTGTTTTGAGGAAAAACAAAGTATTCCATGTTTTCATGTATAAAATTTGGTATAATTTCAATTTTTCATATGTAACAGCTTCAGTGGAAACACTGGTCACCTTGCCAAGCTTTAGCATCTTCATCACCTGCAGGGCAAACAAAAGTTAAGTCATTCAGTTCACAAAAGGCAAAGTAAAACAAAACTGCCTAAAAATAGAGTTTGAAAAGAAAGTGTCAATTGTAAACATTACAAAAGTGGGTTTTATGAGTGAAAAATTAAAGTTTCTTATATATAAGCCATTTCTTATGTTTGAAGAACTCATTTGCATCCAAAAGATAAAGAGGAACTTAGAGCAAGGTAGTGGAGGGAAAATCGCAGCAAACAGTTAAAATTTCAGGGGCGTTGCGTATTGCGTCCTGGGCGCGGTGCATAGAGCTGGCGTGGCACATTGGGTTGCCCTCCACAGTGAAAAACATACACTGGCACGGCGCATAGAGCAAGCGCGGCGCGTTGCATTTGTGGCGCGGTGCATAGAGCTGCAAGCCATTTTCACTCCCGAAATTCATCCAAATGCTCAATTCGCTCGGTTGTCACCTATCCAAAGTAAGTCAAACAATCTTCCAATGCCAATGAATGTGTGCCTTAAGATGTTTATGATGATTTAGTGAAAAAAAAATTCAAGCCCTACCTCCTTGCAATTTTTTCTCAAAAAAACAATTGCTTAGGGTTTGTAGTTGTGTTTTGGTTGTCAAGTCCACTCCATCACTCCCTCACCCTTTGGTTCCCTGATTTGTTTTCTAGTTTCATTAACTCATTCCACTATCCCCGTATCCCTAAATTCATTCGCCCCCTATCCCCAATTCTCACTATCCCAAACCCTAGCTACAAATTCCCAAAGCCTAGCCCTAAAAACCCTAAAACCCTTCTATTCCCCAAATCCAGTCAGCAACATTGCCAAAACCCCTCCTACCCTCTCCCTTCGCAGTCCCTCATACATTTTCATACATTTGGCAGCGAAAAATCAAAGACACCTAAAATCTCTTCATACTCATCTAAGATAACTCAAATATTTGGTGAACATGGAACCTGATCCTTCCAATGACCCAGATGAGGAGACACACAGTGACTCTCCTATAGAAATGCATGCACCAAGGAGACCTCACAAGGTTGGTAAACATATATGAGAGGAACCTACTTCACTTGCCGAGCTGCAGGCTTGCCCTCTTGCTGTCACATGCTTTCAACACCAATCCTATTATCATTTTTGTGAGATGGTAGAGAGAGTACAGTACCATCATGAGTTGGCCAGGTTGTTTGTGCTCCATCTACATAATGGCCAAGTCACTCTAGCAGGTGTTACCTTCACCTTAACACCACAGTCTATTTCTCTAGCAATTGGCATTCCAAATGTCGATGAGCAGTGGAATAAAAGGCAACAAATTGATAGAGAACATTATGAGCCTTACATCAAGGTCGATTATCAGAGACATCTCAGCAGAGTTTTTCCCTTCTGGTATCTGAAAGCCTCATATGCTCCCTTGATGAAACTCATAATAAAGTATTTCAGCTGTGAGGGCCGGTTTTCTTGCCTATATGCTTATTACATTAGATTGTTGATGCACTTTACCAGGGTGAGAATGATGAATCTACCCTACTTTATTTGCCGAAACATTGAGAAGATGACCACTTTAGTGCAAAGAAAGACTCCTCAGTAGCAATACAATAGTATATATCATTTTTCACTCATTAAAATTGTGGTCATGCATCGGCTTGGTTTGCAGAACATCTCATGGGACGATTTCATTTCTCATGAGGTCTTCACGGCTCCTCAAGTACCTCCAACAGTTTTTCATGAGACAGGTGAACCTTCACATCAGCAGGAGAGTCATGAGACGTAGACCGCTAGTGTGTCGGTGTTTGTCACCTATCAAAAGGGCATTAGACAGTTGTTTGCAGCACCAAAGCGAGTATTATCTCCACCAATGGTAGAAGGAGTATCACTTCCTCCATCAGCAGAGCAGGTTCAAGACAAGGGCAAGCAGCCATTACATGGTGAGGGTCCTTCAGGAGAGCAGGAGACAGCTTTTATTCTCATTCAGGATGATGACACTGGTTTGGGCCCACAAACCTCAAAGCTCGGGGAGATCATTCAGGAGCAACAAGAGGACATTAATGCTTTGTCCCTCAACCTAGAAAGAGCCAAATGGATAATCAAATACCTGGAGCAAAGAAACAAGCAGCTAGGGGATCAGGAAACCATTATGAAGCTTCAAAACATACGAGAAAACTGGCAAACTGCTAAAAGGAGGAAAGTGAAGCTCACACCACTTGAGCAAGAAATCAATTCTGATCATGAGTCTTAGCTTAAGAGAGCTAATATCCACTTGGAAAAGTTGCTAGAGAAGGCCAACAAGGAGAAAACAATGTTGAGGCACATGGTCTACCATTACTTGGCGAGAAACAAAAGTTGCAATGCACGAATCAGGAACTTGAAGGCCAAGTTGAAGAACGCATCGAGGAAGCGAAAGGAGCAAGATAGACTTTAGATATTGGCTGAGGTTTCCTTGGCCCAACCGAACACTTGATGGAGAAACACTCAGCCCAAATTTCAAAAACTTTGGGACACTTTTTGCATTTTTGGAATTTTTGGGCCAAAACACAGATTTTTCTGCCCAATAGGTCGTGCCACATGGCGCTCGCTTTTGATGGGGGACTCCTTTTGATGAAAACTCAGCATTCTATGATTTTTCATGAAAAAATATGCATGCCTACCAATGGCCAAGAAATTTTGACAGGTTTTGAGCTTCCAAAAAGGTCAAAAACACCCAAAAAACAACCTTTTTGCCCCTTTTTGACACACAGGAAGCAGTGTTGGGAGAACTCAGTTTTGGAGGGGAAAATGGAGGCCAAATTCAAAAGTTCGACTTGTTCTGGAACGCAAACAGGCTGACCTTTCCAACAAGCACACGTGGAGCAAATTTGGACACCGGGAAGGCCTCCACAAGTAACTACAAACAGGCGCTACGCATAGGGAAATCAGCACGGCGCATTGGGGAAATTTTGCTCAGTTTGACCAAAATACTCTGTTTTTTGCCTAGGTTCTTGACAATTTGACTTTTCTTCTTCTAAATGTCAAACTCTTGATGTAATTTAATGTAATTTGATGGATCTTGATGTAATTATGCTAAATTTTCATTCATAGAGGTAGATTCATCCATGAAAAGGTAGTTTGCAACTGAATGAATCAGTTCCCTAGTTTTTAGAGGCAAGTTGTTCCACTGCCTAATTTTTAGTTCTCAGTTTAGAATTTGTTGGAACAGCTCCTAAATTTATGAGCTCGACCCCTAGAGGCTAGGATGAGTTATTGTTTGCCTATATCTTGTGATTTTTCAGTCATTAGCATGGTTGGACTTTTGTGAATGCTTTGAGCATTATTGTACACTCATATCAGCAGTTTGGCAAAGGAATAGACCAGGGTTTGCAGCACTTTATGGGATTCTTGTGGCAACTTGATTTGGTATTTTGTTTCCTTCTGTAATTGCAAGTTTACATGTGTTGTATGTATGCCATTATCTCTCTATGTTCTTCTTAACTGAATGAAACGAGGATAAAGGTAGAATTCGTTGATTTGCAGTGCTCTACCTAGGGTTTTGTTTAGTTATTTATGTTTTTAGCTGTTTGAAGAGGATACATGAGACTTTCATGCCCTATTCAACTCCTCACCAGTCTAAAAGCTCTCCATCTCACTCAATTTGAAGTACTAAGTCATTTTCTACCTTGCCCCATAGAGATCTCTGCAAAACTATGTCCAATCCCCATACCCAAATGTGCCTTTCACATTTGAGCCAACAAACCTACATCAAATTCAATCAAACTCATTTGAACACATACCTAGACTAAAATTAGTCTTTACATCAGTCATCTCAAGCCTCATTGATCATATTTTGCTGAGATTGACTAGGAGAGAACCCTCTCCCGACCTGTTAGGGTTAGCTACCAGGTTAAGCGTGGTTTGATGTTACCCTAGATCCTACCTTTCTCAGCCTGAGGTAGATTTAGGCTCTAAAAAAAGGAAAATTGCACTGGTATTGTGAAAGTAAGATGGTGATAACCTATTTTTTTTTATATTGACATCCTTCAAATCTTCCTTCATCCATAGGATTTGTGTACAACAATTTGCTACTACTATATATTTGGCTTCAACTATGGAGAGATAGATATATGGTTGTTTCTTGCTAATCTAAGATACAAGACAATCTGCCAAGAAGAATGCATTCCCACTGGTACTCTTTTGATCATCAATGTTTCATACCCAATCAACATCAGTATATGCTATCAATGTAAGATTTGTATTATTGGAGTACCATGGTCCAAATTTAAGAGTGCTTTTCAAGTATATGAGTATTCTCTTTACATCTAGCATATGGTTTTCCTTATGGGATGATTGGAATCTTGTTGCCATTCCTATTTCCTGCATGATGTATGGTTATGAAACTGTTAGATATAAGACACCTTAAATCATTGATCTATAAAGAGTAGCATCCACTGTAGGAGATACATCATCCTTATTTAGCTTGCAACATGTAATCATAAGTATGCTCACAATAGCACATTCTTCCATCCCAAATTGTTTAAGCATGTCCATGAGATATTTTTCTTGTGATATGAACATATCTACTTGGTTTAAGTTACTCGAAGTCAAAGAAAGTAAGACAATTCACCAATCATTGACAATTCAAATCCTTTTAGCATGTCTTAGATTTGTGATTCATTTCATCATTATTACTCCAAAAAATTAGATCATCCATGTATACTAGTGTGATTAGCAGGTTGTCATTGTCCATCTTCATGTAAAGATTGCTTCCTGCAACTCCTTCCTTGAATCCTTGTTGTTGAAGGTAGTGATCAATTCTAGTGTACAACCTTTAAACTTTGAAAGCCCTCTTACTTAAAGCTATCAAATATGAATGGATCGATCTCCTTAACTTAACAAGAAAAGGAGAGATTTCTCAATTACCATTTGCAAATATTTGTGACTTATGTGTACATATCTCAAGGGGTAAAGCACAAGTTGGAAAAATTCCTAGAGACCCTCTCTCATCAATAATCAATAAATCTATAGCTGGGACAGTCAGTAGGGTAGAATAGGAAGCTTGCTTGATACTTTCAAGACAGATATTTTAGGGAGTCTAAGTGAACAGATAGACACCCTTAAAATACAGAATAAGCAAAAATTTGAAAATGTTGCACTATCCATTTTTTGTCCTAGTAACCAGGTCTCAATGTTGTATTTAATGACTAAGGGATACCAGAACAAGTAGACCCCATTTATTTTATTTCCAAAAGACCATGGCAGAACTCTCAAGCAAATCAACCACAAGGCTTTAGACCACAACAATTTGCTCAGTCTTCACAAAATATTTAGAATCTATCTTGGCAGCCTTGGGCTCAACCACAATCACAATCTTGGAATCAAGGATGGCAAAGTCCTTATGGGGCTTATGCTCAATATAACCAAAATTCACCATCCTATCCTAATTTTCCACCACAATTCCTACCCCAATCTAATCAAATTCATCAAACCAATCAATTACCTCAAGTCCAAGCTCAAAATCAAAATCCATAGCTTCCCTACCATTTGCAAAAAAATCAAATCAATTACCGAGTTCAACCACTTCTGAATCTTAATAATAAAATGTCACAACAACCTGTTTACAATATCGAAGGGCAAAATCCTCAAACCTATATAATAACTCCACTAGATCTAAATAATGTCCAATTAAGGTCTGGAAGAGTATTGCAAAGAAAACTCCCTATTGTTATTCAGGAAGCAAGGACAAATCTTCAAAAACATAAAAACCAATCTGAAGAAAGAGAGACCTCTCTCCCTCAGAAAGAGAATAATCAAACAGAAAAATGTTCCAATAAATACTCATGTTATAGAACAACCCTCGGTATCCATTAGACCACCTTTTCCTGAACGGTTGAAAATTGATGGAGTAGAAAAACAAATCACATTGCCTCATTATAATATGATAGATGAATTAAGAAATGTTTGTATAAAAATTCCTTTATTACAAGTCATAAAAGAAATACCAATCTTTGCAAAAACAATTAAGGAATTAAGTACTCAAAGATCAGGAAGAAAAACAAAAGACATAAAAAGAATTCAATTAGTCGGGAAAATTGCAAAAATCATGATGCGGAAACGACATTCCAAAAATATCTAGATCCAGGGAGCCCCATTGTGAAAATTCACATCAATGGAATTGAAATACCAAACACATTGATTGATCTAGGAGCAGCCATAAACATAATGAGTAAATAAGTTATGGATTCACTTAGGCTTCCTAACCTTCAATACACACCAACACTATTGCAATTAGCAGATAGATCTGTAATTAAACCTGATGGTGTGTTGGAAGATGTTTGTGTATCCTTAGATTCTTGGGAATATCCTGTTGATTTCATGGTCTTAACACCCAAGAATAATCTAGGAGGACATCCATTAATCCTAGGAAGACCTTGGTTAGCTACAGTTGATGCTTTCATCGGTTTTAGATAAGGTGACATGTTTATCTCAGATGGAAATTCTACAAAGAAATTTACATTATACCCACCTACAAAAACAACAATAGAAATAGAGAATGAGGAATGGATAGATGATGATGATGATGATATACAACCCGTTTTCACTACTGAACAAGTAAGAGAGGAAGACCAAATTTTAAATCTATTGGAAAATAATGAATCTTCCTCACATTATGACCATAGTCGAAATGAATATCTCTCATCTAGACAAGTATCATTGCTCTCTATGGACAAATTTTGGAATTCTTCAATAGATTTTTTTCCAGGTAAAACTTCGAATGTTAATAAAAACTTGGAAGAATTACAAAAGAATCAACTGGTATAAGTTTTACAAAAACATTCTTCTTCTTATGCATGGGAATACACTGATATGAGAGGAATTGATCCTAAGACTTGCATACATCATATCTACATTGAACAAAGTGCAAGACCAGTTAGATAGCCACAACGAAGAATGGACCCAGATCTAAAAGAAATTACTAAGGAGGAATTACAAAAGTTGCTAAATTTAAATTTCATCTATCTAATGTCAGACAGTCAGTGGGTTTCACCCCTAGAAATCGTTCCAAAGAAAAATGGAAAATGGAGAGTATGTATCGATTACAGGGAGTTGAATAAAGCAACATTAAAAGACCACTTTCCACTCCCTTTCATAAATCAAGTCTTGGACACATTAGTAGGGAAAAAATATTTTTCATTTTTGGACGGTTTTAGTGGATATAACCAGATTCAGATGGCACCTGAAGATCAAGATAAAACCTCATTTACCTGTTCATGGGCAACTTATGCTTTCTGTGTACTTCCCTTTGGATTATGCAATGCTCCGGCAACATTCAAAAGAGAAATCCTCGTAATTTTGTCTGATCTTATTCATGATTGTGTGGAAGTGTATATGGATGATTTCACTGTTTATGGAGATTCTTTTAACGAAGCACTTGAAAATTTAGAAAAAAAATTAATAAGATGTAAAGAAACAAATCTTTCGTTAAGTAATGAGAAATGTTTTATGATGTTTAACGAAGGAATTGTTTTAGGTCACCATATTTCAGGAGATGGAATTAAGGTAGACTCATCTAAAGTTGAAGCCATTTCTAAATTATCAGTGCCAAACTGTCAACGAGATGTTAGGATTTTTCTTTCTTTTAATGGATATTATAGAAGATTTATAGAAAACTTCACAAAAATTGCATCTCTGCTCTTTAAACTACTTACCAAGGACTGTGAATTCAGTTGGAATTCTGATTTTCAAGCTGCCTTTCAAACTTTGAAAAAGAGAATTTCTAAAGCACCTATCTTAAGAGGACCTAATTGGAAATTGCCTTTCCATATATCAACTGATGCTTTAGATACAGCCTTAGGAGTTGTGTTAGGGTAAAAAGACCTTGCTCCGTATGAAATATATTATACTTGTAAAAATTAAACTCCTACGGAGTTAAATTATATTGTTACTGAGAAGGAGCTTTTAGCCGTAGTTCATGCCATTAACAAATTCAGACATTATATAAACACCTATGAAACTTTCATTCACGCAGACCATTTTTCCATTAGATACCTAATGAATAAGCCAATCACTAATGGAAGAATAACCAGATGGATCTTATTGTTACAAGAATTCAACATCATCATTCTAGATAGACCCGGAAAATAAAATACAATTGCTAACTTTTTATCTAGAATTCAGAATGATAATAATGATCAACCTATGGAGGATAAATTTCCTCATGAATATCTTTTTGCAGTATCTACTAAATCATCTTAGTATGCAGATATTGCTAACTATTTAGCTACAGGGTAAATGCCATTTCATTTGTCTCCTAGAGAAAAGAGGAGGATAGTTCACAATAGCACATATTATTCATGGATAAACGAAGAATTATACAAAACACGAACAAATCTCATCATCAAAAGATGTGTTTGAGATTCAAGATGAAATACCAGAAATACTTAAAGCATGCCATGATGAACCATGTGGAGAACATTTTTCTAACAGAAGAACTGCTTATAAGGTCCTACTTTTAGGATATTATTGGCCTTCCATTTTCAAGGATACCAAGGAATATGTTAAAAAATGTGACAGTTATCAAAGAATGGGAAAACCTACTCTTTCAAATGAAATGCCATTATAGTCGCATGTACTCATTGAGCCATTTGAAAAATGGGCACTAGATTTTGTTGGTCCAATTAATCCACCTTCAAAGCCAAAAAGGTATATTCTAGTATGTATCAATTATGTCACTAAATGGGTAGATGCTAAAGCACTTCCTTTTTCTATTGAAATGTTGTAGTTTCATTTCTTTTTGAGGATATTTTTACTCGTTTTGGTGTTCCAAGAGAAATTGTAACAAATCAAGGAACACAATTTACATCCAAATTAGTGCAGAAACTTGTGGAGCAGTACAAAATCAAGCATTGGAAATCCACTCCATACCATCCACAAGCTAATGGACAAGTTGAGTATACAAACAAGGTGATTGAAACAATTCTTACCAAGATTGTACACTTACACAGGAAGGACTGGGTAGAAAAGCTTCCAGAAGCTTTGTGGGCTTATAGAACTACATGGAGAAGTACTACATGACATACTCCCTATGAACTCGTTTATGGGAAGCAAGTCTTGCTTCCAATAGAGTTCCAGATCCAGACCTATAAAACAATAGTCCAGTTGGATCTTGACTTATCATAATAACAAAAGCAAAGGACGAGACAACTCAATGATCTTGATGAAATAAGGCAAGAAGCCCTCCAGAAGACCAAACTAGTTCAGCAACAGAGATCCAGATGGAATGATAAGTACGTTAAAGAAAGAAAAATTCATCCAAGAGATTGGGTATTACTCTTTGACTCAAAGTTCAAAAATTTCCAAGGAAAATTCCAAACTCACTGGCTTGGACCTTATGAAGTTGAAAATGTCTTTGACAATGGTGTAGTTGGAATCAGGACTGTTGATGAAGAGAAAATTCCTCTTTTAGTGAATGGACATCGACTTACACTTTATCAAAAGCCATTGGCAAAAGAAGAATTTGTCAAAATTTTCCAAGACAATTTAGAATTGAAGATGTTTGAGAAGAATTCTTCTTTTCCACCTTAAAAATTCTCTCTCTCTCTCTCTCTCTCTCTCTCTCTCCTCTCTCTCTCTCTATCTATCTATCTATCTATCTATCTATCTATTCTATCTATCTATCTATATATATATATATATTATATATATATATATAAATATATATATATATATATATATATATATATATATATATATATATAGATATATAAAAGGAAATAAAAAAATAATAATGTATAAACATGAAAACCAACATGTTGTTGGCATGCTTATACAGAAAAATTAAAGTGAAAACAAACTCTTGTTGGCACCTTAAATTTTCTCTCTTTACCATTTCTTCCTAAAAAAAAAAATCTCTTTTAGCTACAGAATTAGTGACTTTCTGCAGCCCCGACAAGTTTCTGCATCTCTAATAAGATTTATGTAGCTAGTTTGACAAGAACACTTGATGGTTCAAATTGAAAAATAAATAACTCCTTTTAAGTGCAAAGTACCTGCAGAAGATATCAAAGGACAAATAAAGGTTAGCAAATTAGTTAAAGGTATGTAACACTTTAATTTTTCAATAATTATTAATATATTGCACGTATGAATTATGTGGACATAGTACTTGTTATCACTCCTTTGGATCTCCAAGGCTAAAGAAGAGTACAGTTGAGGTAACAATAGACCAATCTTTTGACTTGGTAGCTATCCCTACCAAGCCGGAGAGGCCTCTCTCCAAAGGATCACAGCCAAGAGGGCTGGATGGATTAGGGTCTTAGGCTAGATATAGTAGCTTAGGGTTTTTATTTGATTGATTGGGGTAATCACTAGATGAGTGAATTAGGTTAGGACAAAAGAAAGTCAGAATTGCAGACATCTGATGGGGCAAGGTAGGGAAGTACTTTAACACTTTGTAGTATCTTGATGGAAAGGTTTAGACTGGTGAGGTGATAAAAAGAGCATGGAAATCATGAATTCTTTTTAAACTGAAGAAATGAAACAAATTATGATGATTTTCCCAAAACAGAGCATAGAAGATGAATTCTGCTTATCATAATTGAAAATCAAACATATTTAGAAGTGAAATGGATCATGGAAAATACAAAACATTCACACACATGTAACTTAAGAAGAAACAATGTCAAAATACCATTCCACATGAATCCCACCAAAATAGCTGCAATTCATCCAATAAATTCCATGCCAAAGTTTAAATACAAGAATGTTTCTGATCACCAGTACAACATCTAATTGAGTCCAACCTCTAGAATGACTGAAACAAGTATATGATATAGGCCTCAAACAAACTCTTCCCAGCCTCAGGGGTCGAATCCATGAGAGGATGAGCAGTTCCACCAAAAACTAAACTAATAGCTAGAGTGTAAGGTGGTCAAAGTGACTCATCCCTAACTTAAGTGAATTGTTTCATTACACCACATTGAGTCCATTTACCTAATGTTTTGATCTGGATTTAAAAAGGAACACAACAAATTACAGAAATAACCATAAATACAAAGATGCAGCGGAAATAATGCTTCATTTCATTAATGTAAAATACTTAAATATGCTTACAAACAGAAATGGAAATAAACTAGCTAGGGTAATGGTAGCTTATCTCTCAGAAGAGATGTGGTGGCTAGATGCCTCCAAACTGTGTTACAATGAGGCTCGAAGACCTATTTATTGTTGAGAAACAATGGAAAACCCTAAACATCCAAAAACCTAACCCTAGAAGATGAAACGCCAAACTATGGGCCCCGTTTGGGTAAATTGGGACATCAACTTCCTGGGGTCGTAACTTTGGCATACGATCTTCGTTTGATGCGCACAATATCTCGTTAGAAAGATCTATCAGAAAACTACAACTTTGGGAAGAGCAACATTGGTCTATGGACCGATGTTGCTCCCAGTTTTCCCAAAAAACGTTGTTTAGGGCCTCAAAATGGCTCCGAAAGTTCAGGACCCGAAAAACTACTAAAAATAGTAAATTGTGCTACAGTTAAGGAAACTGCAAAACTGAAAGAGACAGTTATGGGGATCCAAGTGGGATAGGTGGGTGGCTACCAACATCCACCTGGATCATTCCTCCCCCGTGGCTACCAACATCCACCTGGATCATTCCTCCCCCCTTAGGAATCAATGGTCCCCATTGCGTTGAGTTCCTCCCTGAGATAAGGAAGGTTCTGCTGAGCTAGGTCCCTAGTGAGTTGTTCTGCAACCTCTAATGTGTTTAGTTATGGTGGGAAGCATGGTCAAGGGTGGTCCACATTGAATACTCGGTGCAAGCGAAGGAATGGGGGAATGTTGTGCTCCAAAACATTGTTTCCCATAGCCTTGGTAATGGTGTAAGGACCATGTCGAAGTGGTCTGAGCTTCTGATAAGCTCTTGTAAGGCGTTCTTTCTGCAGATGCAATTAGACTTTGTCGCCCACTTGAAACTTGTGTGGTACCCCTGTGGATGAGGAGAAGTTGTTCATGTGTTCTGTCATGACCGTAACCCTTTGCTGCTACTGCTACATGGAGGAACCCTTCACAGGGGTCATGGATGTGGCAACAATCTTCCCCTTACTTTGGGAGCGGACTAGACAGAAAATGAATTTCCTAGTATGTGAGATGATCTACTGCATTTCTTGGCAGAGATCAAAGAGGTGGCGGTAGGTAGGGCTACCTTTGGTATCCTGTATAATGAATTATCCAAAGAAATAATGACAACGCAAGGCCTTGACTCATACACAGCATGTCGCGCTCCACAAGAATGGTTGGCCTAATAATACATCACAAACATCCAGAGGTGCAACATCACACAATACCTCGTCTGTGAAGGGTTTGATGTTGTAGGGAAGAAGGCACTGCTAGCAAACTCGGAGATATCATCCTTGGTAAAGCCACCCGATACTGTACGGATGTGGGTGTGGTGTAGTTGGTAGTCCCAACCGCTTCATGACCTCTGCTGAAATGAGGTTCTTTTGGCTCCCACTGTCAACAATGAATTGTAGCAACGAACCCTTCACCCACATTTGTGAGTGGAAAAGATGCTCCCCCTCCTCTGGATCTTTGGGCTCATTCTTCTAGATCTTGGTGGTGGCAACAGTGGCACTGGGCTCTGCATTAATGATCTACTTCCCTTTACCATTCCCCTTATTGGGTTCTGACTTAGGGTCGGAACATGCATCTGATTCTGAAGCCTTCAACTCAGCCACCAATGACTGTTGGTCTGAAACTCACTTGTGTTGTGAGTGGGGTTCTTATGGAACTCACACCACTTTCCTATGTCCCTCTTCGACTTCGTGGTGTTTTTCTTTTCTTTTGGCTTCGACGGGTTGTCTCGGTTCACCCCGCCTTGGCTTTGTCCTTTGGTCTTCGAATTTGCAGATCCAAAGTCTCGCTTCTTGTGTTTAAACTTCTGCTCGATTTTGACAGCGTATCGGTACACCGTGCAGAGCAAGGAGATGTTTAGGAACTCCATCTCTTCTTGGATGTACCTATGTAGGCAGCGGCGGTATTTGACTACCAAATGCAGCTTAGAATCCTTAATACCCAACTGTGTGCAAAGGGTTTGAAAAATGTTTGTGAACTCTAGCACATCTTGGTCCCTTCCCTGTCGCAACGTGGTCCACTTTATGTATTTGTCCTCATAGCTTTTGACCGGGCAATACTGCTCCTTAATAGCATCTTGAAATGAATTCCAAGTGGATGCAGCTCAAAATAGTGAGCTCATACTTTCATCCTTCTGCTCACAGTAGGTTTCCCACCAATCCTTGACGTCGGGGGCTGCTTTGAGAAGAGCGAAAATAATATTTTCCCTACTGGAAAAATCGTGAACAGAAAAATAACCATCTAGCAGATTTAACCATTTATCTATGACATCTACATCTATTTGACCCTCGAATATGGGGATTTCAAAATTAACTTGTACCTTAAAGGGTGTGGCATTTTCAGAGTAGCTGTTGGAAGCCAATGCGTCACCTCTGGTGAGCCGCTGAAGGATCTGGGAAAAGTTGTCCATTATTGCGTTCCTTTGTCTCTCGAGTGCTTCTTCGAGCAATATTTTGATAGGATCTCCTGCCCCCTCATCTTGCTTTTCATCTGCCATGGGAGGTCGTCGGGATTTGTGAGGTTCGTCTTGCAAAGGTTCGACCAGTTCAAGCCCTAACTCCTTATATCCCGACCTTGTTGGGGACATGCAAAGAAAGACGGAGAAAGAGCAGACTACTCTAATACCACTGATCCAGATTTAAACAAGAATGCAACAAATTATAGAAATAACCATAAATACAAAGATGCAGTGGAAATAATGCTTCATTTCATTAAAGTAAAATACTGAAATATGCTTACAAACAGAAATGGAAATAAACCAGCTAGGGCAATGGTAGCTTATCTCTGAGAAGAGATGTGGAGGCTAGATGGCTCCGAACTGTGTTACATGAGGCTCGAAGGCCTATTTATTGTTGAGAAACAATGGAAAACCCTAAACATCCAAAAACTTAACCCTAGAAGATGAAATGCCAAACTATGGGCCCTGTTTGGGTAAATTGGGACATCAACTTCTCGGGGTCGTAACTTTGGCATACGATCTCCATTTGACGCGCACAATATCTCGTTAGAAAGAACTATCTGAGAACTGCAACTTTGAGAAGAGCAACATCAGTTAGTCCATGTACCCATGTTGCTCCCAGTTTTCCCAAAAACGTCATTTAGGGCCTCAAAACGACTCCGAAAGTTCAAGACCCGAAAAACTACTAAAAATAGTAAATTGTGCTACAATTAAGGAAACTGTAAAACTGAAAGAGACAGTTGTGGGGGTCCAAGTGGGATAGGTGGGTGGCTACCAAAATCCACCTGGATCATTCCTCCCCCCTTAGGAAGAAATGGTCCCCATTGCGTTGAGTTCCTCCCTGAGCTGAGGAAGCTTCTGTTGAGCTAGGTCCCTAGAGAGCTGTTCTGCAACCTCTTATGTGTCCAGTAATGGTGGGAAGCATGGTTGAGAGTAGTCCACATTGAACACTCGGTGCAAGCGAAGGAATGGGGGAATGTTGTGCTCCAAAACATTGTTTCCCATAGCCTTGGTAATGGCGTAACGACCCTGTTGGAGTGGTTTGAGTTTTTGATGGGCTCTTGTAAGGCGTTCTTTCTGCAGATGCAACCAGACTTTTTCTCCCACTTGAAACTTGTGTGGTACCCCTATGGGTGAGGAGAAGTTGTTCCTATGTTCTGTCATGACCATATCCCTTTGTTGTTGTTGTTGTGTGGAGGAACCCTTCGCGGGGGTCATGGATGTGGCAACGATCATCCCCTTACTTTGGGAGTGAACCAGACAGAAAATAAATTTCCTAGTCTGTGAGATGATCTTATTGCATTTCTTGGTAGATATCAAAGAGGTGGCGGTAGGTGGGGCTACCTTCGATATCCTGTATGATGAATTATATAAAGAAATAATGACAGCGCGAGGCCTTGACTCATATATAGCATGTCGCCTTCACAAGTATGGTTGGCCTAATAATACATCACAAACATCCAAAGGTGCAACATCACACAATACCTCGTCTATAAAGGGTTTGATGTTGTAGGGAAGGCAGCACTGCTGGCGAACTCAGAGATCTTGTCCTTGGTGAAGTCACCCGATACTGTACGACTGCGGGTGTGGTGTAGTTGGTAGGCCCAACCGCTTCACGACCTCTGCTGAAATGAGGTTCTTTTGGCTCCCATTGTCAACAATGAAAAGCAGTAGTGAACCCTTCACCCACATCTGTGAGTGGAAAAGACGCTCCCCTCCTCTGTATCTTCAGGCTCTTTCTTCTAGATCTTGGTGGTAGCAATAGTGGTGTCGAGATCCGCATCAGTGATCTGCTTCCCTTTTCCATTCCCCTTGTCGGGTTCTAAATTAGGGTCGGAACGTGCATCTGATTCTGAAGCCTTCAACTCAGCCACCAGCGATTGCTTGGTCCGACACTCACTTGTGTTGTCAGTGGGGCTCTTATGGAACTCACACCACTTTCCTGTGTCCTTCTTCGACTTCGTGGTGTTGTTCTTTTCTTATGGCTTTTACGGGTTGTCTTGGGTCACCCCGCCTTGGCTTTATCCTTTAGTCTTTGGATTCGCAGATCCAAAGTCTCGCTTCTTGTGTTTAAACTTCTACTCAATTTTGACAGCGTATAGGTATGCCATACCGAGTGAGGAGATGTTTAGGAACTCCATCTCTTCCTAGATGCACCTATGTAGGTAGCCGTGGTATTTGAGTACCAAATGAAGCTCAAAATCCTTGATACCCAACTGTGTGTGAAGGGTATGAAAAATGTTTGTGAACTCTCGCACATATTTGTCCCTTCCCTGTTGCAGCGTGCTCCACTTTATGTATTTGTCCTCATAGCTTTTGACAAGGTAATACTACTCCTTAATGGCATCCCAGAAAGAATTCCAAGTGGGTGCGGCTGAAAATAGTGAGCCTGTACTTTCATCCTTCTGCTCGTAGTAGGTTTCCCACCAGTCCTTGACGTGGGGGGCTGCTTTGAGAAGAGCAAAAATAATCTTTTCCCGGCTGGAAAAATCATGAACAGAAAAGTACCCATCTAGCAAATTTAACCATTTATCTACAACATCTGCGTCTATTTGACCCTCGAAGATGGGGATTTCAAAATTAACTTGTACCTTAAAGGGTGTGTTGTTTCTAGAGTAGTTGTTGGAATTAGAAGCATCGCCTCTCGGTAGTCACTGAAGGATCTGGGCAAAGCTGTCATCATTGCGTTCCTTTGTCACTTGAGTGCTTCTTCAAGCAATATTTTGATAAGATCTCTTGCCCCCTCGTCTTTCTTTTCATCTGCCATGGGAGGCCATCGGGATTTACGAGGTTGGTCTTGCAAAGGTTCAACCAGTTCAAGCCCTAACTCCTTATATCCCGACCTCGTTGGGGACATGCAAAGAAAGACAGAGAAAGAGCAAACCGCTCTAATACCATTGATCCAGATTTAAACAGGAACACAACAAATTACAGAAATAACCATAAATACAGAGATGCAACGGAAATAATGCTTCATCTCATTAATGTAAAGTACTGAAATATGCTTACAAACATAAATGGAAATAAACCAGCTAAGGCAATGGTAGCTTATCTCTGAGAAGAGATGTGGCAGCTACATGCCTCCGAACTATGTTACAATGAGGCTAAAAGGCCTATTTATTGTTGAGAAACAATGGAAAACCCTAAACATCCAAAAACCTAACCCTAGAAGATGAAACGCCAAATTGTGGGCCTCGTTTAGGTAAATTGGGGCATCAACTTCCCGGGGTCGTAACTTTGCCATATGATCTCTGTTTAACACGCACATTATCTTGTTAGAAATATATATCCGAGAACTACAACTTCGGGAAGAGCAACATCAAACCATAGACCCATGTTGCTCAGATTTTTCCCAAAAAACATCGTTTAGGGCTTCAAAACGGCTGCGGAAGTTCACGACCAGAAAAACTACTAAAAATAGTAAATTGTGCTACAATTAAGGAAACTGCAAAACTGAAAGAGATAGTTGTGGAGTCCAAGTGGGATAGGTGGGTGGCTACCAACATCCACCTGGATCATTCCTCCCCCCTTAGGAAGTAATGGTCCCCATTGCGTTGAGTTCCTCCTTGAGATGAGGAAGCTTCTGCTCAGCTGGGTCCCTAGTGAGCTATTCTGCAACCTCTGATGTGTCCAGTAAGGGTGGGAAGCATGGTCGAGGGCGGTCCACATTGAACACTCGGTGCAAGCGAAGGAATGGGGGAATGTTGTGCTCCAAAACATTGTTTCCCACAGCCTTGGTAATGTAAAGGACCATGTCGGAGTGGTCTGAGCTTCTGATGGGCTCTTGTAAGGCATTCTTTCTGTAGATGAAACCAGACTTTATCGCCCACTTGAAACTTGTGTGGTACCCCTGTGGGTGAGGAGAAATTGTTCATGTGTTCTCTCATGACCGTATCCCTTTGTTGTTGTTGCTGCGTAGAGGAACCCTTCACGGGGCACATGGATGTCGCGACGATCTTCCCCTACTTTGGGAGTGGACCAGACATAAAATAATTTTCCTAGTATGTGAGATGATCTTACTGCATTTCTTGGCAGAGACCAAAGGGTTGGCGGTAGGTGGGGCTACCTCCGGTGTCCTATATAAGGAATTATCCAAACAAATAATGGCAGCGCGAGGCCTTGACTCATACACAGCATGTCGCCTCCACAAGTATGGTTGGCCTAATAATACATCACAAACATCCAGAGGTGAAACATCACACAATACCTCATCTGTGAAGGGTTTGATGCTGTAGGGAAGGTGACATTGCTGGCAAACTTAGAGATCTCGTCCTTGGTGAAGCCACCTGTTGGCTTAGTGTGGCCTGACCCCAGTTCAGAGTTGATTTAGCCAAATAAATTCCCCGTACTATTGGCCCTTTTGGCAATAGTCCACGCAGTGCAGACTGAGGTCTCGCCTGAGGTAGTATGGGAGGGTGCTAGAACCAGGTTTCTGCACCCTAGAGATGTCTGATGAGTTCAAGTGGTCTCCGGTTCGACCCTGCGCGCACGTCGCTACGCGCTCTTTCCCATACCTCTCACAGCCTAAGATGTTGCCTTCGGGCAACCCTTCTCGGGGGCCGAATACTATTATTACCCAAGTCCTTATGGATATTCCACTGTTAGTTGATTAGCTTAGCTTACTTATATGCTTTAAGTTATACTTAGCAACATAAATCATTCATACAGGTGTGCACAATAAATAAACAGTATATTTTCAATTTATAACAAACATGCATTAACCCAAGAACAAATGCACAAAATTATGATAAAACTTCTATTTATTATCTTCTTCCTCGGTTACAGACTCGACTCTGCCCTATGCACTCAGCTACAAGGGTCCGCGCACTTAGCTGCAGACTACTATGCCTCTGCGCACTCGACTGCAGAGCCTTCTCCTACTCTACGACCCAAAGACACACTTAGTCACTCGGACTCTTTCTTCTCTAATCTACTTTCATGCCCCCTTTTACACTTAGAGCCTTGCTCTATTTATACGATCCCATGCTCTGCGGACAATGGGTAGGCCGACACTACATTACAAAAATAGGGAGGACAACCCTGTGACTCTATCATACATTTCGGGCTCCGCGCCCGCAATTCATGGAGTCTTTACAACAATATCGGGTGAAAACTTGGGCTTTGAGCCCCAAAACATGCCTTGAGGGGATTCCATGCCCAACAAGCCCCCAACACAAACATCGTGACTCACCCTCGAGTCACTCTGTCGGCCCAACGATCTTGGTGCAGAGTCCCTCCAACTGTTCTCGAACTGTACTAGGGTCCGCAACGCACTGAGTTGTTCCTTACTGGATCTGCTACATCCGTTATTCCGAGACCTCTATTTCTGGGGTGCTTCTTTGCATATGTGCGTGCATCCCTTGTATGTGCAGGAGCTTTCCTTCAATGGCTTCCGTGATAGTGAAATCCTCGTCGATCCAAGGTTGGACGCATGCTTTGAGAACTGCCTCCTTGTGTTGCTCCGCGTCCACCTGCTCCTTCAGTGCTTTAGCTTGCTACATCCTCGCAAGCCTCTAGGTGAGGAATACTATCTGCACAGTTCCTCGGACACTATAGTATCGCTGTTGGAGTTCTCGCGCGTCTGTATCCAAGCGTTGGATGTTGGGGTCCTCCTGCAGAGTCGTGAGAACCTCAAGTGTTTCTTCCAACATGTTGGTGCAGTCCTTTGCATTTTATAGCACCTTTTGAATTCGAATTCGACCATTCCCCCCAATTTCGGTTCATTAATTCTTTCTTGGCAGCATATTTTCCCAAATCTTGCCCATAAATCGCGTCTTAAATGTTCGTCGCCCACTCCATTTGGCCTTAATTCAATCATCCCATCATGAACAGTGACTTCAACAGTCACTTTCTGGCCAATCCGCGCGGCACCACAGTCCCCCGTGCACGATTGCAGACCTTGTGACTCTCTACTTCTGCGCACATCTCCAACATCGTGTAGCTCCCAGGCAAGGTAGTTTATAGTCCCACGCTTCCTTCCAACTGCCTGGAGCGCTAAGACTGTCCTTCCCTTGGCTAGTCAGGTGGTTGCACCACCAGACTCCATCCTGTCCTCCATCTCGGTTCTCGGAGAATCCCCACCTTATATTGTTGTGGTCAGCATCGCGTACTTCACCATTTGCAATGCGCTACCCTGGTTACTACGCTTGGCGGTATGCGGTCCAAGCCAAGGCATCAAACTAACCAATTCATGGTGATAGTTCTCCAACTTGTCAGTATGATCGTACGCACCTTGTTGTACCATCCTAGTGTTTTCAACGAGAAACTCTTCCTTTATCTCGTCCTCCAGCTTCTTTACCTCTACATCCATCAAAGCGTTTTTCTCTCTTAACTCTACCCTTTCTTTTTCAAGTTCGCGGTGTCTAAGGTGTCCCTGTTGGCTTTCTTCCTCCAGTCTCATGTGTTCTGTCCCTTGTGGTTGTGTGATTCCTTCTTTCCTGGCTTCGCGAAGCATCGTATCTATGGGTGCTGCCATGCGCAGACTAGGCTTTACATGCTCCATAGAGATTACAGCATCGGAAGTGCCCGCGTAGTAAAAAGGGTCTTTTTAACCTCTATTTACCCTACATTAATTATCAATCCAGGTACAATTTGTTATCTCAAGAGTGTACTCAGTCTGAGGTGATCACTTATCAAGAGTAATGCTAGTAGTATGCTTTCACAAAAGTAAATAAATGTTGGAAACAAACTCTGAATGTAATGGAAAGAAATTGAAATGCTTTGTAACTAAATCATTCTTTTAAGAAACTACAGCACTCATCAGTCAAGGGTGTAGTAATGATCACTCTTCCCTTTGTAAACTGATGCAAATGAAAAGCAATCAAAGAGAAGATCTCCAATCTGGGAACCAGACAACAATAGTCAATGTTCACTACAGTTGCATATCATTTTGTTCACACCAAAGCAATTACCTGAAATGATAGTTCAATTAAGAGAAAAGGGAACAACAAATAATCTATTGAAAAGATTGAACAACAAAGCTTTAACGTACGGGAATGAATTAAGCAGCAATCATAACCTAAGCAACAATATTTAACTAGGAAATGATTTGAATAGCAAACCAAGAATGGAACAACAAACTTAAGTAAGTCTACGAAATATTGAACAACAAATTGAATCAAATGTAAACGCACAACGAACTAAATCAAATGTTAACACACAGCGAATCTATAATGATGAAATCAGTAATATGAGTTTTAGCATAATAAACATTAACCACAGTTATAAAGGAACAACAATTGCAGTTGAAATGGAATGACAATACAAATAAACAACAATCACAATTAGAGGTAAACTATAGCAAAATAAACAACAATACCGATCTGTAAATGCACAGCAATGTTACTCTATAAACAAACAACAATGTTACACAGTAATATCAATCTGTAGAGGAACAACAATGCGATACGATTTCAAAATCAACAGCTTAACATTTCAGTTGCAGAAGATAACCTTACTATTCAAATACGAATTAAATATAACAGAGCCAGTAAATGAAATAACAAGGAACAACACATTACTGAATGAAGCAAGTAAAAGAAATCAAACCACAAATGACTTGGAATTGGAAAATAATGGTACAGAAAGCAAGTGATCCACCAGGGTCGGGCCCTTAGCCTCCAGGGACGCACTGCTGAGGTTACTCCAGAATCAACGACGAAACAACAACAAAGTTTATGTATTAATCATGAAAACGGAGTTAAGTAGTCGCTCTTTAAAGAGAGTCGATGATCAAAGTTCAGTTTGCAACATCAAATTCTGTAAAAACAACAATAATCCACCCCTTGCGCTAGCAGTGCTGTCCCTTTTTATAGAGGCCAGGCGGAAATACCAAAGATATAGATATTCTTAAGGTAGCGATCCCTCAGGATCAAAGCATCCTGAGGGATTCACCATCTCATTATCCTTTAGTTATCTCTTCGTCCTCTTGCGCAGATAGGGCATTTCTTCTTCCTTTTCCGAGCTCATGCGCTCCAATATGGATTGCCTCGTCTGGATGCAGTTCCTTGTCAAAGGGACAACAGTTGGTTTTGCCTTGTCTTTTCCTCTGAAATGGCGGTCTTCCCTTTTCTTCATTTTCTGCATAGAAAAAGGTAATAATTAGTCATTTTACGTTACTCACAAATCTCTTAAACTTTATCATAATCCTTCATCATATGCCCATCTTATAATGTAAATAAGTTATGAATTAAAGGAAAAGATAACGAAATAAGGCAATTACATACCTTTTCTAATGCTCAACAAAGTGGTCTTTGGTTCGACCCTACGCGCACGTCACTACCCGCTCTTTTGTGTACCTCTCACAGCCTAAGATTTTGCCTTCGCGCAACCCGTCTCGGGGGCCAAATACTGGTATTACCCAAGTCCTTACGGGTATTCCACTGTTAGTTGATTAGCTTAGCTTAATTATATGCTTTAAGTTATACTTAGCAACATAAATCATTCATACAGGTGCGCGTAGTAAATAAACAGTATATTTTCAATTTATAACAAACATGCATTAACCCAAGAACAGACGCACAAAATTATGATAAAACTTCTCTCTATTATTTTCTTCCTCGGTTACAGACTTGGCTTCGCCCTGTGCACTCAGCTGCAGGGGTCCATGCACTCAGCTATGGTCTACTAGGCCTCTGCGCACTCAGCCGCAGAGCCTTCTCCTACTCTACGACCCAAAGACACACTTAGTCACTCGAACTCTTTCTTCTCTACTCTACTTTCATGCCCCCTTTTACACTTAGAGACTCGCTCTATTTATACGATCCCATGCTCCCCGGACCATGGGTAGGCCGACATTACATTACAAAACTAGGGTGGACAACCCTGTGACTCTATCATACATTTCGGGCTCCGCGCCCACAATTTGCGGAGTCTTTACAAAAATATCAGGTCAAAACTTGGGCTTTGAGCCCCAAAACATGCCTCGAGGGGATTCCATGCCCAACAGGCCCCCAACACAAACATCATGACTCACCCTCAAGTCATTATGTCAGCCCAACGATCTTGGTGCAGAGTCCCTCCAACTGTTCTCGAACTTTACTGAGGTCCACAACGCCCTGAGTTGTTCCTTGCTGGATCTGTTGCATCCGTTTTTACGAGACCTCTATTTCTGGGGTGCTTCTCTGCATCTGTGTGTGCAAAACCTGTATGTGCGCGATCTTTCCTTCGATGGCTTCCGTGATAGTGAAAGCCTCGTCAATCCAAGGTTGGACGCATGCTTTGAGAACTGCCTCCTTGTGTCGCGTCGCGTCCACCTGCTCCTTCGGTGCTTTAGCTTGTTGCATCCTCGCAAGCCTCTAGGTGAGGACTACTGTCTGCACAGTTCTTCAGACACTGTCGTATTGCTGTTGAAGTTCTCGCGCGTCTGTCTCCAAGCGCTGGATGTTGGGGTCCTCCTGCAGAGTCGTGAGAACCTCAAGTGCTTCTTCCAACATGTTGGTACAGTCCTTTGCATTTTATAGCATCCTTTGAATTATAATTCGACCATTCTCCCCAATTCCGATCCATTAATGCTTTCTTGGCGGCATATTTTCCCAAATCTTGCCCATAAATTGCGTCTTAAATGTTCGTCGCCCACTCCATTTGGCCTTAAGTCAATCATCCCATCATGAACAGTGACTTCAATGGTCACTTTCTGGCCAATCCACGTGGCACCACAGTCCCCCATGGGTGATCGCGGACCTTTTGACCCTCTACTTCTACGCACATCTCCAACATCGCGCAGCTCTCAAGCAAGATAGTTTATAGTCCCGTGCTTCCTTCCAACTGCCTGGAGCACTAAGACTGTCCTTCCCTTGGCTAGTCAAGTGCTTGCACCACTCGTGTGGGACTCCATCCTGTCCTCCATCTTGGTTCTTAGAGAATCCCCACATTATATTGCTATGGTCGGCATCGCATACTTCACCATTTGTAATGTGCTACCCTGGTTACTACGCTTGGCAGTATGCGGTTCAAGCCAAGGCATCAAACTAACTAATTCACGGCGATAGTTCTCCAACTTGTTAGTATGATCATACGCACCTTGTTGCACCATCCTAGTGCTTTCGGCGAGAAACTCTTCCTTTATCTCTTCCTCCAACTTCTTGACCTCCGCATCCATCAGAACACTTTTCTCTCTTAACCATACCGTTTCTTTTTCAAGTTCACGGTGTCTAAGGTGTCCCTGTTGGATTTCTTGCTTCAGTCTCATGTGTTCTATCCCTTGCGGCCCTGTGATTCCTTCTTTTCGGGCTTCGCGAATCGTCGTATCTATGGGTGTTACCATGCGCAGACTAGGCTTTGCATGCTCCATAGGGATTATAGTGTTGGCTTCATACTTCAGCGTCGGAAGTTCCCGTGTAGTAAAAAGGGTCTTTTTAACCTCTATTTACCCTACATTAATTATCAATCCAGGTACAATTTGTTATCTCAAGAGTGTACTCAGTCTGAGGTGGTCACTTGCCAAGAGAAATGCTAGTAGTATAGTGATGTCACAAAAGTAAATAAATGCTGGAAACACACTCTGAATGTAATGGCAAGAAATTGAAATGCTTTGTAACTAAATCATTCATTTAAGAAACTACAACACTCATCAGTCAAGGGTGCAGTAATGATAACTCTTCCCTTTGTAAACTGATGCAAATGAAAAGCAATCAAAGAGAAGATCTCCAATCTGGGAACCAGAGAACAATAGTCAATGTTCACTACAGTTGCAGATCGTTCTGTTCACACCAAAGCAATTACTTGAAATGATAATTCAATTAACAGAAAACGGAACAACAACTAATCTATTGAAAATATTGAACAACAAAGCTTTAACGTACAGGAATGAATTAAGCAACAATCATAACCTAAGTAGAAATCTTTAACTAGGAAATGATTTGAACAACAAACCAAGAATGGAACAACAAACTTAAGTAAGTCTACGAAATATTGAACAACAAACTGAATCAAATGTAAATGCACAGTGAACTAAATCAAATGTTAACACACAGCGAATCTATAATGATGAAATTAGTAATCTGAGTTTTAGCATAAATATTAACCACAGTTATAAAGGAATAGCAATCGCAGTTGAAATGGAACAATAATCTGAATAAACAACAATCACAATTAGAGGTAAACTGTAGCTTAATAAACAACAATACCAATCGATAAATTCACAGCAATGTTACTCTGTAAATGAACATCAATGTTACGCAGTAATATCAATCTGTAGAGGAACAAAAATGCGATACGATTTCAGAATGAACAGCATAACATTTCAGTTGCAAAATATAACCTTACTATTCAAATAAAAATTAAATATAATAGAGCCCGTAAACGAAATAATTAGGAACAACAGATTACTGAATGAAGCAAGTAAAAGAAATCAAACGACAAACGACTTCGAATTGGAAAATAATGGTACAGAAAGCAAGTGATCCACCAGGGCCGGGCCCTTAGGCTCCTGGGACGCACTGCTGAGGTCACTCCAGAATCAACGATGGAACAACAACAAAGTTTAAGTATTAATCACGAAAACGTAGTTACAGTAATCGCTTTTTAAAGAGAGTCAATGATGAAAGTTCAGTTTGCAACAGCAAATTCTATAAAAACAACGATAATCCGCCCCTTGGGCTAGTAGCGTTGTCCCTTTTTATAACGTCCAGGCGGAAATACCAAAGATACAAATATTCTTAAGGTAGCGATCCCTCAGGATCCTTCACCATCTCGTTATCCTTTAGTTACCTCTTCGTCCTCTTGTGCAAATAGGGTGTTTCTTCTTCCTTTTCCGGGCTCACGCGCTACAATCTATATTGCCTCGTCTGGATGTGGTTCCCTGTCAAAGGGACAACAGTTGGTTTTGCATTGTCTTTTCCTCTGAAATGGCGATCTTCCCTTTTCTTCATTTTCTGCATAGAAAAAGGTAATAATTAGTCATTTTATGTTACTCACAAATATCTTAAAATTTATCATAATCCTTCATCATATGCCCATCTCATAATGTAAAGAAGTTATGAATTAAAGGAAAAGATAACGAAATAAGTGGCAATTACATACCTTTTCTAATGCTCAACAAAGTGGTCTCTGGTTCGACCCTGCACCCACGTCGCTACCCGCTCTTTCCTGTACCTCTTGCAGCTTGAGATGCTGCCTTCGTGCAACCCTTCTTGGGGACCAAATACTATTATTACCCAAGTCCTTATGGGTATTCCATTGTTAGTTGATTAGCTTAGCTTACTTATATGCTTTAAGTTATACTTAGCAACATAAATCATTCATACAGGTGCACACATTAAATAAACAGTATATTTGCAATTTATAACAAACATGCATTAACCCAAGAACAGATGCATAGAATTATGATAAAACTTCTCTTTATTATTTTCTTCCTCAGTTATAGACTCGACTCCACCTTGTGCACTCAGCTACAGGGGTCCGCCACTCAACTGCGGACTATTAGGCCTCTGCGCACTCATTTGCAGAGCCTTCTCCTACTCTACGACCCAAAGACACACTTAATCACTCAGACTCTTTCTTCTCTACTCTACTTTCATGCCCCCTTTTACACTTATAACCTTGCTTTATTTATACGATCCCATGCTCCGCGAATCATGGGTAGGCCGACATTACATTAAAAAACTAGGGTGGACAACGCTGTGACTCTATCATACATTTCGGGCTTCGCGCCCGCAATTTATGGAGTCTTTACAACAATATAGGGTTAAAACTTGGGCTTTGAGCCCCAAAACATGCCTTGAGGGGATTCCATGCCCAACAGGCCCCCAACACAAACATCGTGCTCGCCCTCGAGTCACTCTGTCGGCCCGACAATCTTGGTGCAGAGTCCCTCCAACTGTTCTTGAACTGTACTGAGGTCCGCAACGCACTGAGTTGTTCCTTGCTAGATCTGTTGCATCTGTTGTTCCGAGACCTCTATTTCTGGGGTGCTTCTCTACATATGTGCGTGCATCCCTTGTATGTGTGCAAGCTTTTCTTTGATGGCTTCCGTGATAGTGAAATCCTCGTCGATCCAAGGTTGGACGCACGCTTTGAGAACTACCTCCTTATGTCGTGCCGCGTAAACCCGCTCCTTTAGTGCCTTAGCTTGCTGCATCCTCGCAAGCCTCTAGGTGAGGACTACTGTTTGCGCAGTTCCTCGGACACTATCGTATTGCTGTTGGAGTTCTCCTGCGTCTGTCTCCAAGCGCTGGATGTTGGGGTCCTCCTGTAAAGTCGTGAGAACCTCAAGTGCTTCTTCCAACATGTTGGTGCAGTCCTTTGCATTTTATAGCGTCTTTTGAATTTGAATTCGACTGTTCCCCCCAATTCTGGTTCATTAATGCTTTCTTGGCAGCATATTTTCCCAAATCTTGCCCATAAATCGCGTCTTAAATGTTCATCGCCCACTCCATTTGGCCTTAAGTCGATCATCCCATCGTGAAGAGTGACTTCAACGATCACTTTCTGGCCAATCTGCGTGGCACCACAGTCCCCCGTGCACGATCTTGGACCTTGTGACTCTATACTACTATGCACATCTCCAACATCGCGTAGCTCCCAGGCAAGATAGTTTATAGTCCCGCACTTCCTTCCAACTGCCTAGAGCACTAAGATTGTCCTTCCCTTGGCTATTTAGGTGGTTGCACCACCCGTGTGGGACTCCATCTTGTCCTCCATCTCGATTCTGGGAGAATCCCGACCTTATATTGTTGTGGTCAACATCGTGTACTTCACCATTTGCAACACGCTACCCTAGTTACTATGCTTGGCGGTATGCGGTTCAAGCCAAGACATCAAACTAACCAATTCACAGTGATAGTTCTCCAACTTGTAAGTATATCATACGCACCTTTCCATACCATCCTAGTGTTTTCGGCGAGAAACTCTTCCTTTATCTCATCCTCCAGCTTCTTGGCCTTCGTATCCATCAAAGCGCTTTTCTCTCTTAACCGTACCCTTTCTTTTTCAAGTTCACAAAGTCTAAGGTGTCCCTGTTGGATTTCTTCCTCCAGTCTCATGTGTTTTGTCCCTTGCGACTGTGTGATTCCTTCCTTCCGAGCTTCACGAACCGTTGTATCTATGGGTGCTGCCATGTGTAGACTAGGCTTTGCATGCTCCATAGGGATTACAACATCGGCTTCATACTTCAGTGTCGAAAGTGCCCGCGTGGTCAGGGTTTTTGACATGGTCCTATAAGCCCATAGAACTACTAGTACGTGCAGGTCCAAATTAGTGCGTCTCACTTGGTGGACTGTGTTCAGTACTTCACATACTTTTTCAAAGGCTTCTATATGGATAATCAGCGGCAAGCTTGGTCTTATCATACTTCGTTGTTTGTGCCATTGTCTTACCCACTCCTGCTTGTTGGTCCTGTTTCCTATCGCGAGGACGATGTGCATTCGTGCAGGTCATGTACCATATGCATGTACCCATCTGGAGAGGTGGGTGCACAAGTTGTTTCGCCCATCATACCCGACTTTCATCCGCATTTGAGGCTTTCCAAACCACCTAAGAATCATCCTTCTGCATTCACGCCAGTCCTCGAAACTTCTTTGATGTGTACCCCACCATCTTGCGGGCGTAGCGCGCAGTGCCCATTTCAGAGTGTCGCAACGCTGTTGTTCCGGTACTTCTCTTTCAAACTTGTTCAGGAAATCATCAACGTCACTCAACCCATCATACATAGGTAGATCTCTTACCTCTATTGCCACACAACACAGTGACCTTATCATCATGTTGCAATTTAGCGTGGTTACCTCGTGCAACCGGTTCTGCCATAGTTCTATCTTTTCGTCTGAATCTGAAGTGCAGGAGCTTTCGCACTCCCATGAGATCTTTCCATCCTCTGTTGGATTGACCCAATCCTGCTCCCCCTTGGTTATCTTGTAGATACAATCTAGATCGTCGTCGTTATCGTAGTCGCATACCGACTCTGTGTAGCGCGATCCTTCCGCAGGGTCTAATGGTACCACTACGCGTAGTGACTTTTTCTCAAAAATCATTTTGAAATTCTTTATATTTATCACTCCATTCATGTCAGTGGCCCAATCTATTCCTAGTAGCGCGGGATAGGGATTGTTGTCATCAACAATCTCTATCACTTTGAAATCTGCAAGTGCGCTCGCACCTTCGATATCTACCGTTATTCCCTATAATCTTCCCATCAGTAGGATATTTTGTTGGTTTGCCATTCGCAATTGAATATGAGACCATTACAATGCGGGCCTACGCACTCCATGTCTGTTTTGGCAGGACGTTCGCATCCGATCCTAGATCCAAAATCACTTGATCCATTTCATATTCCCAGATTTGTGCAATCAATCTCATCTCCCTTCCTGTTCGCGTTGTGTGCTTTCTGAGCTTCTGAACTACGTGCGGTTCTCCTGGTCCAGCACATCTAGTGATGAGTTCTTGTAGTCCCTTCACCGCTTTGTTGTCACGCAGCAGCTTCATGCATGTCTCCAGAAAGGTAGTGAGCATTGATGGTTCTATCTCCGGTTCTAGTTTGTCTTTACTACCTGAAGTGGAGGCCTCCGTGAATCTCTTCTTAGCTTCCATAAATTTCTCCTTTGTGCGCTCCAAATCAAATTCTGGTTCCTTTGTTGGAGCCTTGCAAACCCAGGCACTCTCTTTAGGCTGCTTGCCCTTGTCATCTCTTGTCGTCACACTACTTCGGAGTGTAGAAATTTTGAATAATTTAACACATATTCAATGGAGATTATCCTGATCATGTACTATTGCGGAAAACATACACAATACATAAGCTCCTCTACGTTGATCATCAATATAGCAGCATCAATAACAATAAAACATCAAGAGCATTCACACATTAACACAGTATGTATCCCGGGGAAGCATCTCGCTAAAAACCCCAACTATCTGTATATTAATGATTGAGTCATGTAACATTACACAGTATAATACTTCTCACAAGTATCTCCACCTCTGTTACACACAATACAGCTCAGATCTGATCTCCAAATCTCTTCCACTGCTTGCCTGCCTCCACTGCTCAATACCTGCTCAAGAACTGATGAGAATGGCTCACCAAACTCGTTTTCTACCTGCAAAATAGTCACTCACGCTTTTTGGACGTGAGCATAAGCTAAAATGTGGGAAAATACGTGGGCAAACTCATTGGCATACTCAATCCCTTGATTGTGCAAGATCTGGTGCACAACTATAGTCACAACTGATAGCAATCTGATTCTCTACCACCTGTCCCTGTTGAACTGAACATGAACTGACATGCAACTGAGTTAACTGATGTATTCTATAGTTGCATTATGAGTTAATAACTTGTGAATTAATTAATAACTAATTCACCCAACTCATCTCTAGTCTATTTGCCAGTTAGACTAAATAAAACCAGTTTAACAAAGCTAAACTGAACACAACTCCATCAACTCCACAATCAACTCCACCAAACTCAACTGATTGAGTTCTAACTGAAGTCATGCATGCAACAACTCAACTGACTCATAAGAAAAGCGCATTTCCTTCTGACAGCTGCATGTGCCACCTCTGTAGCTCAAACTGAAGTGCTCCAAGAGAATAAGATTAAGTTTATAGTCCAAATATTATTGTGAGATAATAATATTTGACTTTTCTATTTTTGACAACCAGTCTAAAAATAGACTTGATCACTCACACTGTGATCACTCACACTTTCATCAAAAAATAGAAGTCCATCTATTTTTCCCAACTTGATCAATCATCCATAAACAGCAACCTGCAATCCATAGACATGATCCATATGTCTAAAAATAGACATAGTCTAAAAAATAGACTTGCGCCAAAAATAGCCTGCGGGCCCACTTAGTGAAGGCGACTCTTTTCACTAAGCTCCATCATCTTGTTGCAATCTCAACACTCCCTCTCGACAAGATATGGATTATCAGCAACCCCTATCCTGCCTCGGTGGTACTCGAATTTGCTCCTTGTGAGAGCCTTCATCAGAATATCAGCATCCTGATCCTCCGTTGGAATGTACGAAAGTAACATGATCCTCCGCTGCACACAATCTCTGATATGATGGTACCTGATGTCAATATGTTTAGATCTATCATGAAATACAGGATAGCCGAGAGTTTAATGCAACTCTGGTTATCACAGTAAATCACAGTAGAATCCAAATGAGAACCGAACAAACCAACTAGGATCTTCCTCATCCATATAGCCTCGCATGCAGCCAAACTTGCTGCCATATACTCGGCCTCCGCTGAACTGAGTGCCACGGATCTCTGTTTCCTGGTGTACCAAGAAACTATTGTCGATCCAATGAAGACCCCTCCTGATGTGCTCTTTCTGTCCGTTGGGCTCCCTGCCCAATCTGCATCCGTGAAGCCACATAGCTTCACCTCATCCTCCTGTATGTACCACAAACCATATCCCGATGTGCCTCTCAAGTAGCGCAATAAATGCTTGCCCGCCTTCCAGAAGAGCTTGGTAGGCTTAACCATAGCTTGTGAAAGCTGGTTAACTGCATAACATATATCAGGTCGTGTATTGACCAAATACATCAGCGACCCCACCAAATGTCGATAAACAGTGGCATCCACTTCTTCTCCCGAAGTGGCATCCTCCTTCCTCCAACCTCCAGGAAGAGGAGTATCAACAGGCTTGCAGCCATGCATGTTGAACTTCTCCAGTATCTCCCGAGCATACTTGCCCTGAGAAACAAACAGTCCACCACTGCGCTGCCATATTTCCAATCCTAGGAAATAGTGAAGGAGGCCCAAGTCCTTCATCTCAAACTTTGTAGCAAGATCCTTCTTGCATGACAGTATCAACAGCTCATCACCCGTTAGAATCAAATCATCAACATACAGTACAATGATAAGCAACTTACCCTCCACCACAATCTGGTATAGGTTAGGATCCGCCTTGCTCTTGGAGAATCCAAGTCCTGTGAAATAGCTGTCTATTCGTGTGTACCAAGCATGTGGTGCTTGCTTCAACCCATACAGCGCTCTCTTGAGCCTGCACACATGCGACTCATTGCTGAAGACTTCAAAGCCTTCGGGTTTCTCAATGTACACCTCCTCCTCAATGACTCCATTGAGGAATGCAGTCTTCACATCCATCTGATGAATGTGCCATCCCATCTGCGCTAAGAGAGCAAGAATCGTCCATATGGAAGAATACCTTGCGACAGGTGCAAAGGTCCCCTCATAATCGATCCCCTCAATCTGTGAAAAGCCTCGGGCAACAAATCTTGCCTTGTACTTCTCCACACTCCCGTCAGCTGCCTGCTTAACTTTGTAGATCCATCTCGAACCCACCACTGATTTCCCTTCTTGTCTAGGAACAATCTCCCATGCACTGTTTCTGATAATAGAATCATACTCTTCCACCATGGCATCTACCCATGCGGGATCCTCCACAACAACCTCGAAAGAGGATGGCTAAGTCACAACACACTTAATCATAAGCCATGTATCTAGTGTACCGATCAGGTGATTGTCTCTGTCTACGTTGGATTGTAGGTGGTCCTACAACTTTCTCTGCATCTTGAGCCAGTCGCTCAGCTTCTATCAAGCGCTTTCTCCCTCTGATGGTTGGCGCTGCTTGAGTGGTCTCTTCCACTTCATGAACCTCGTCCTGTGGCTGATCCACGTCCTGAAGCTTATCCTTAGGAACTAATAGCTCCTCATCTGCATGCAAGTGTAGCTCCCTCTCAAGCGAACACTTCATGGCTTTCTCCTCCTGAAATTTTATATCCCGTCGCACAACAGTTTTACCACTGTCTGAAAATACACACGATAGTTGTGGGGCGTATCAGTGTACCCCACAAATATCCCAACCTCTGCAGTCGGATCCAACTTCTTTCTGGCATCCTTCGTCACATGCATGTAAACGTTAGCACCAAAAATCCTCAAATGAGAAAGATCAGGCTTCTTACCAGAATAAGTCTCCTCAGGTGTACTCATGCCAAGTATCCTATGAGGACAACGGTTCTGCACATAAACTGCTGTATTGCATACTTCCGCCCACAAGTGAAGGGGTAGGCCCTGATCATGCAACATTGCCCGTGCAGCACCCACAATCGTTCTGTTCCTCCGCTCAGGTACCCCGTTCTGCTGTGGGTTATGGGGAGCTATGAGCTCTCTACGAATCCCTTCTGCCTTGCAGAAATCCTTGAACTCGTCCGAGATGTATTCACCACCATTATCGCTCCTAAGAGCCTTCACCTTCTTCCCCGACTCCTTCTCGACAAGTGCTTTGAATTCACAGAACTTTGAATATGTCTCGCTCTTCTTCTGCATGAAGAAGATCCAGCACTTACGAGAGAAATCATCAACAAAAATCACATAATACCTGTGTTTGCTGTCGAAGCAACTGAGAAAGGTCCACACACGTCTGTGTGAATTCTCTCAAGGATCGTCGTGGCGCGACTATCCTTCTCGTGAAAGGTGGCTTTCACACACTTCCCCAAAGTACACCCCTTGCACTGATCTGACTGCGCAAGTGTGCCTTTAGGAAGCCCTGTAGTGATCTGCTGCAGTATCTTCAAGGCTCCATGGTGAAGGTGACCCAATCTCCTGTGCCACAACTCGCCATCATCCCAGCTCACCAATCCTTCTGCCTTGCTTGCCATTGCTGCGCATCCATCTACATGCAACTGATAAAGGTTCCTCACTCGAACCCCTATCTT